>CAUYQG010175446.1:0-10424 GCA_963574415.1 Tarsius wallacei | reverse complement strand
TCAAAAAAAAAAAAAAAAAAAAAGATAATCTTCGTTTATATGTAGATATCCGAACAGAGTAGAAAGTGATCTTTTGCTCTCACTTCATTTGGTAAAGTTTCTTTTAAAGCCCATGACAGGGCTGCCAGTTGCCTGTATAGTACCTGTTCACTCTCACTGCCAGCAACGTGCCCAGTAAAAATATTTCATTTCCCTGGTGCCCTTGCAGGCTGGGTGGGCAAGGGGCCACTGAGATGTAAGCCTATGTTGTCGGGTGGAACTTTTGATATCTGATGATTCTTGGATGACCTCAAAGGGGAGATTTCTCCTTTCATCCTACCAACAGATTGCTGAGCCCTTAAAACTGGTCTTAGCTCATGTCCCTGCAACTATAAGCTTTGTCCTTCTGATGTGTTGTTTAATAACTGTTATTTAAAAATAGAGGGAAAAATATTTTCATGTTAATACAGCAGCATATGAACAAAAAAGGAAAGATGCCACCAAGGATCTTACTACTTTAAATCTAATTATAAACACATTGCTTTGAAAAAAATTGGGATATGATTAACCCAAGTGGGAATGTCATATTTCACCATTATATGTATTACAAGGATAGATTTGTCATTTTAATTTTAAAAAATTAACCTAATAGTTACCAACAGGAGTGCTAAATATTTGGTATAAAGTCATGAACAAAAGAGACATAGTACCACTCCTTCTGGAGCTAATGATCTAATGGGGAAGACATATAATAAAATAAGCAGTCAAGATGGAAATGTACAGCTGTACAGGCTGTGCACTGCCCAGCTTCAGGGGTCATTATTCACATAGACTATGGTATAAATGATCCCTCCTTCTCAACAAGGCATGGCCTGTTTAACCATATAGTGGTGGCCCTTCGAGCAATTTTTTGAAAGTGTGCAAATTATGGCTCAGTTTGTAATCCCAGCACTTTGGGAGGCCAAGGTGAGTGGATTGCCTGAGCCCACGGATTTGAGTCCAGCCTGGGCAACTTGGCAAGATTTCATCTCTACAATATATAAAAAATTAGCCAGTTGTGGTAGCATGCATCTGTAGTTCCGGCTACTTGGAAGGCTGAGGTGGAAGGATCGCTAGGGCCCAGCTGGTCGACACTGGGGTGGCTGTGAGTGTGCCACTGCACTCCCACCTAGGTGACAAGAGTGAGACTCCAACTCAAAAAAAAAAGAAGAAAGAAAGAAAGTGTGCAAATTAAATAATTACAGGCAATGTGCTGTGCCATGGGAGCACACAGCAACACCACCTGATCTAGCCTATGAGGTGGCTTCTTAAAGTAAATGACATCAGGCTGAGCCTTAATGCTCAGCCTGAGTTAGCCAGACTAAAAGGAAGGAGGCATCTTCTTCTAGTCAAGAAAAGAAACAGCATTTGCCAAGGCCCAGGACAAGGGATCCCAGGGCTGAGTCAACCAAGAAAGAATATAAGGGACATCTTGGCAGCTCAGTCCTGCTGTCCATGTGGGAGGCTCATTCTTCTGAGCTTTACAGACTCAGGCCAGCTGCACCCACACTTCACAGATTCTGATCTGTTTTCTAGATAGCTCGTAGCAACATTTTCCATATGTTATAGTTGATTCAAAAGCTTTGGCTAAATGTAAATCTCAGGGAAAATTCCCTGTCTCCAGACAGGCGGTTCTGAATGATGGAGTCCCATTCCTGCCAATTGTTTAACTTTATCAAATGTCCAGCATTTTGACTCAGACAAACTCAATCAATCTGAATGTAAAACTCCTCTGCTTTGGGATTTAAAAAAGCAAAAGAAAATTTTTGAGATAAAGTTCAAACTCCTTACCATGGCTTACAAGTTACAATAATTTTCAAGAAGGCAGGGTGATTTCTATTTTATCACTTAGCACAGTGGTTTTCACAGAGTAGCAGCATGAAATGCCTAAGTGGAAGAATGAAAAAAAAAATGGATGGTCACTCAGTCAGTCAGTCTTGCCCTGCCCACAGTTTTCCCCTTCAAACTACTCCAACAAGAGGTGACTCATTTCCAAGTAGGACAAGTTTCCATTAGGCTCTTCAGTTCTCAAAGAGATTGTCACCTCTGCCACAGCTGACTGACTGTTAAAGATTTTGGAGCCGGGTACTCTGAAATGATGCCACTCCAACCAACCAAGGTGTATTATTTCAAAATCTGTGCAACTTGATATCTTATCGAAACTGGTTTATTACCCTAAAGAGAAAAATCACACAAGTATGAAAAGATATTTGCATAAGAAGATTTCCTGCAGCATTGTTTACATTTGTGAAAAATTGGAATGACCCAAACGTCCACTAATAGACAATAATAGCATGACAGGCACATAAATTGTGGAATATAACACACAGTGGAATATGAAGCAACCTTAAAATGGGGAATAGGAGCCGGGGCAAACAGTGAGACTTCATCTTTACAAAAAATCAAAAAATTAACTGAGCATGGTAACATACACTTGCAGTCCCAGTTACTAGAGAGGCTGAGGCAGGAGGGCTGCCAGAATCCAGGAGGTCAAGACTGTGAAGAGTGGTGATTGTGCTGCTGCACTCTAGTCTGGGTGACAGAGTGAGACCCAGAATTTAAAAAAAGACAAAAATAAAAGTGAGGAGATGAGGAGTCTAATGTATTGCACTAAGTCTAAGATACTTTTATTGATGCATCAGCCAGGACAGTGGCTCATACCTGGAATCTCAGCACTTTGGGAGGATCACTTGAGCCCAGGAGTTTGAGACCAACCTAGGCACCCTAGCAAGACCTCATCACTACAAAAAAAAAAAAAATCAAAAAATTAGCTGGGTGTGGTGATACACACCTGTAGTTTCAGTTACTCAGGAGACTGAGGCAGGAGGATCGACTGAGCTCAGGAAGTTAAGACTGCAGTGAGCCATGATAGTGCCACTGCACTCCACCCCGGGAGACAGAGTGAGACCTCAACTCAAAAAAAAAAAAAAAAAAAAAGGGGGAGATGCATCATTATTTTATGATACTAAAAAAGAAACTAGAATTTTTTATTTTATATTTACTAACTCTTTTAGACTTAGGCATTTTTTATTATATATCGTTCTTGCATAGCCATGAAAGAAAAATAAAGCATAATAAATTAATGTATTCCTGCAACTCTTTCATCTTTAAAGTCTAATTCTTCCAAATGTTCATTGGCTGAGAGTCATCAATGTCCATTGTTTTTTTTTTTAATTGGAGTCTCACTCTGTCACCCAGGCTGGAGTGCAGTGGTACGCTCACAGCCACCCCAGCATCGACCTGCTGGGCTCAGGTGATCCTTCCACCTCAGTCATCCAATTAACTGGAACAACGGATGTGCGCTACCACACCCAGCTGTTTTTTAGTTTATTGTAAAGATGAGTTCTCACCGAGTTGTCCGGGCTGGTCTTGAAACCGCGGGCTTAGGCGATTCATTCGCTTCGGGCTCCCAAAGTACTGGAATTATAGGCTGAGTCACTGAGCCCGGCCTAATCCATTTTTAATGGAAAGATCTGGAAGTACCACTGGGGAGTACAAAGTACTATAGTATCTTAGAAGTCTTTACACTAGGAGGGAATTCAAAGGTCAGCCCAACTTTTTCTTACAGTTCTTCCCATTTTTCTTGAATCTTCGAGTCGAGGAGGATAAAGCCAAGGCTCTAACTGAAGAGTTCGTTTGCTCTTGCAATGAGGTTCTCTCCTTCTTATTGGGTTTCATCTTAATCAATTTCTTTTTAACCTTAGTTCTGTTCAACTTAATCTCAAGGTCTACCTGATCTGCTTTGTTATTATTTGCCCCCATTTCCCCCTAAAGCCTGTGTTTTATTATGCATTTATTATCTTCAATCATTTCTAAAATCGCTCATTTTCATTTAAAGGTTGCTCTCAGTTTCCTTCTTTAAATGAATTCACTTCAAATGAATTTAACTTGAAGATGTCATTTGTAAACTAGAAGCAGAGGCATTGGTTTGGCGATCAAAGAGAAAACCTGCTGAGATATGACAGGATTTTGAGGACTCTGCTTGCTTTTCCCACTCATTTCTTTCTTCATTGGAACTCAACACCAATTGCATACTTTTAATTTTTTTAGTAAATTTGTTTCATACTACTAAGATAATTAAAAGGTTTTGATATTATTATCAGCTGATGTCAATATCTAAGTCTTGTAGCTAGGGCTAATTACCAACAGATTTTGTGTTTTACAAACTTATCTCCCTGATTAGCAGTATCAATTTGGATTTAGTCAAAGGTGAGGTAGAACATTCTTTTATTCCACTGTTTTGCGTGTGTGTGTGTGTGTGTGTGTGAGTGAGTGTGTGTGTGCCAACTTCTATGTGCTCACTATTAAGCGAAGAGTCAATTTATTTATCCTCAGGATATCACAGCCTGCTATTCGTTGGGAGTACAGATATGATATCTGCCACTTTGTGTCTGCTCCTCATTCCTTTTGAAGATCACCTTTTTGCTAGTCTATGTAATTCTGTTGAAGCTTTCAGTTTGAGAACTGTTGCAGGAGCGGATGAACATATGACTATGGCCCCTGTGATTGAGCATGGGTTTCTCCTGAAATGAATAGCTAGAAGACTATGTAAGTGCAGACTTCATGGGCTTTCTTTGCTATAAGAAAGAGACTCCAAAACTCTTAAAGAAAACAAAACTAGAGATGGAAAGTAAGGGAGAGAGAGAGAGAAAGAAGGAGAAAGGGTGAGTGGGAGAGAGAAAGGAAGATGGAGGAATTGATGAAGTGAGGAAGGAAGGAAGAGGGAGGGAAGAAGGAGAGAGGCAGGGAGGGAGGGGGGAGAGAGAGAGAGAAGAAAGAGAGAGAGAGAAACTAAATAATTTGAGCACACAGGTTTAGTTTTGCTTGAAGCATACTCTTACAGACTTTCCATCCTGAGAGTTAATACATTCAGTTTATCTTCTACTCTACCGCTTTATATTTCCATAAAACATATAAAGTTTGGTAAAAAGATGTTTTGTGATTTTTTGTGTGGGTGTTTTGAAAAAACAACCCCAGAAATACAGCTAGGCACTGAGATGGTAAACATAAAAAATGTGGAATTAGCTCAAATGTCTGTGAAGCCTGCAAGAATCTGATGTAATGAGCCAAAAGGACCTTCCTCATCTTCTATCGTTTCTCCCAAGATGCTAACATTTTAGGTCTATGTATAAATGTTACAAGGGTTGTGTATAGATCTTACACGGACTGTGTCATTAGGTAGATGTTTGCTCTTGTAAGATTAAAAAGTTACATTTTTTTCCCTCCCAAATTTAATTAGATTCCATTGCAACCACGGCCAATGAGAAATGGTGTTTGGAGATGGTGTTGCCAAGTGTTCTTATGAATGTGACATCTTGTTATTTGGAAAAAATTGCTAATAGCCTTAAAAGTATAAACACAGAAGGGAAAATGTTAAGGGCTATTTCTCAGACTACGGTATTCATTAGTAAAGCTCACAGACTCTTATTACTTAGAAAACAGTATACTCCATTCTCTGGTTCTCTCTAATAGTTTACAAGGCCTCTTTTAAATATTTAACTTTCTCACACATATATATCCAGGTACAAAAGTTTGTCGTCTGGAATGGTGTTTCCATCCTGACCCTATCACATGGACTAGGCCTAGTGTCCAATACAAAGATATAATTGGGGTGATAACTTCATGAATTTTCTATATTCCTTTGCATCAGTGATCAGTACTGGAAGAGACTATGTGGTCAGCCCTAGTTCTTTTTTCTTTCTGCCTAAATGTGTCTGAGAGAATACCATGTGTTCAGCCAAAATGGTTTCACTCTCTTCTAGAACACACGGGCAGACCATATTTCCAAATTTTCCCTGCAATTATCATTATTTTTATTTATTTTTTAATTCTGGGGATACATGTGCAGGCTTGTTACATGGTATAGTGTGTGATGGTGAGATTTGGGCTTCAATTGAACCTGTCACCTAAATAGTGAACATGATTCCAAATAGGCAAGTTTTCAACTTTTTCCCTTCCTTCCCCCTTTAGGGGTACCCAGTGTCTTTTGTTCTCATCTTAATGTCCACTGTTTAACTCTCACTTAGAAGTGGGAACATGCCATAATGGGTTTTCTGTTTCTGTGTTAGTTAACTTAGAATAATGGCCTCCAGCTGCATCCATACTGCTGCAAAGGATATGGTTTCATTCTTTTGGTGGTTGCATAGTATTCCATGTTATATATGTGTCACATTTTCTTTGTCTAATCCACTGTTGGTTTGTATCTAGGTTGGTTCCATGCTTTTACTGTTATGTATAGTGCTGTGATAAACATATGAGTGTAGGTATCTTTTTGGTAGAGTGACTTATTTTCTTTTGGGTACATATCCTGTGATAAGATTGCTGGGTAGAGTAATAATTCTAGTTTTAGTTATTTGAGAAATCTCCAAACTGCTTTCCACAGGGGCTGAACTTGCTTACATCCTCACCAACAGCGTATGAGCATTCCCTTCTCTCTGTAACCTTGCTAACATCTGCTGAGTTTTGACTTTTTAGTTACAGCCATTTTGACTGGTGTGAGATGGTATCTCATTGTAGTTTTGATTTGCATTTCTCTGATGGTTTGCGATGCTGAGCAACTTTTCATATGCTGTCGGCCACTTATATGTCTTCTTTTAAGAAGTGTCTGTTCATGTCTTTACCCACTTTTTAATGGTGCTATTTTTTTTCTTGTCAACTTGTTTAAGTTCCTTATAGATTCAAAACATCAGTTCTTTGTCAAATGCATTGTTTTCAAATATTTTCTCCCACTCTGTAGACTATTTACTCTGTTGATCGTTTCTTTTTGCTGTGCAGAAGCTTTTTAATTTAATTAGGTCTCATATTAATTTTTATTTTTGCTACACTTGCTTTTGAGAACTTAGTCATAAATTTGTTACCTAACACAATGACCAGCAGAGTGTTTCCTAGGGTTTCTTCTGGGATTTTTATAGTTTGAGGTCTTACATTTATGTCTTGAATTCATCTTGAGTTAATTTTTGCATGTGGGGAGAGGTAGGAATGCACCTTCATTCATCTGCATATGGTTGGCCATTTTTCTCTGCACAATGCATTGAATAGAATGTCCTTTTCCTATTGCTTATTTTTGTCGAATTTGTTTAAGATTGGTTGGTAGTAGGTGAGCAGCTTTACTTCTATTCTGTTCCATTGGTCTGTGTGTCTATTTTTGTATCAGTACAGTGCCATGCTGCTTTGGTTACTGTGGTCTTGTGGTAAAGTTTGAAGTCAGGTAATATGATACCTTGACTTTGTTCTTTTTGCTTAGGATTGCTTTGGTTCTTTGAGCTCTTCTTTGTTCCATATGAAATTTAGAATTTTTTTCTAATTCTGTAAAAAATGACACGAGTAATTTTATAGGGATTGAATTGAATCGGTAGATTGCTTTGGGCAGTATGGACATTTTAACGATATTGATTCCCTCAGTCTATGAGCATGAAATGTTTTTTCATTTGTGTCATCTTTGATTTCTTTCAGCAGTGTTTTGGAATTCTTGTTGTAGAGATTTTTCACCTCCTTGGTTAGATGTATTCCCAAATATTTTAGTTTAGTTGTTGTTATTGTAAAGAGGATTACATGCTTGATTTGATTCTCAGCTTGAACATTGTGTATAGCAATGTTACTGATTTTTGAACAATTTTGTATCTCAAAACTTTACTGAAGTCACTTGTCAGGTCTAAGAGACTTCTAGCAGAGTCCTTAGGGTTTTCTAGGTATGGAATCATCATCTGTGAAGAGAGATAATTTGACTTCCTCTTTTCCCACTTGGGTGCATTTTATTTCTTTCTCTTGTCTAATTGCTGTGGCTAGGATATCCAGCACTATGTTAAATAGAAGTGGTGACTGTGGGCATTCTTGTCTTGTTTCAGTTCTTAGGAGGAGTGCTTTCAGCTTTTGCCTGTTTTGTATGAAGTTGGCTGTGGAGTTGTCATAGACAGCTCTTATTATTTTGAGGCATGTTCTTTTATGCCTAGGAGGTTGAATGTTTTTATCACAAAGCAATGTTGGATTTTCCCAGACGTTTTTTCTCCATCTATTGAGATGATCATATTGTTTTTGTTTTTAACTGTGTTTATGTAGTGGCTCACGTTTATTGATTTGCATATGTTGAACCATGCTTGCATCCTAGGAATCAAACCCACCTGATTATGGTGGATGATCTTTTTGATGTGTTGCAAGATTTGGTTTCCTAGTATTTTTGCTGAGGATTTTTGCATCTATGTTCATCAGAGACAATAGTCTATAGCTTTCCTTTTTTATTGTGTCTTTGCCAGATTTGGGTATCAGGATGATATTACTTTCAAAGAAGGAGCTAGGGAGAAATCCCTGGTAAAATTCAACTGTGTGAATCCACTGGTCCAGCACATTTTCAGGTTGGTAGATTTTATATTACTGATTCAATTTCATGACTCATTATTGTTCTGTTTAGAATCTCAATTTCTTTCTGTTTTAATTGTGGGAGGTTGTGTGTTTTCAGAAATGTAACCATTTCCTCTAGAATTTCTTGTTTATACACATAGAGATATTCATAGTAGGCTCTGAGAAACTTTTGTGTTTTTGGATAAGCTATAATGCCACCTTTGTCACTTCTAATTGCTTTTGCTTAGATCTCTCTCTCTTTCTCTCTCTTATTTGTTTATTGTTAATCATACCTGTGGTCTCTTAATTTTGTTTATTCTTTTAAAGAACTAAGTTTTCATTTTATCAATCCTTTGTTATTTTTGTTCTCAACTTCATTGAGTTTTAAATCTGCTATTGGTTATTTCTATTCATCTGCCAGCTTTGAATTTAGTTTGCTCTTGTTCTCCTAGTTACGTCAGTTTGACATAATGTTGCTTATTTAAAAATGTTCTATCTTCTTATTGTGTGTATTGAGCACTATAAATTTTCCTCTCAGCACTGCTTTTGCAGCATCCCAGAGGTTTTGGTATGTTGTGCCTCTATTTTCATTTGTTTCAACAATTAAAAAAAAAATTTTTGTCTTGATTTTATTGTTTACCCAAAAATGTAACCAAAAAGTCATCTAGGAGCAAGTTGTTTAGTTGCCATGTATTCGTGTGGTTTTGAAAGTTCCTCTTGGTATTGATTTCTAGAACATGCTTGGTCTGATTTCAATTTTTAAAAAATTGTTGAAACTTTATTATCAGGCATGTGGTCAATCTTAGAATATGCTCCATGTGCAAATGAGAAGAATGTATATTCAGAAGTTGTGGGGTGGAGTTTTCAGTTGATGTTTGTTAGGTCTAATGGATCAAGTGTTGCATTTAAGTCTAGAATTTCTTTATTACTTTTTTTGCCTCTGTGATCTGTCTAATGCTATCAGTGGGATGGTGAATTCCTCGACTTTTATTGTGTGGCTTTCTAAGTCTTCTTTTAGGTCAAGTTTATTTGTTTTGTAAACATGGGTGTTCTAATGTTGGCTGCATATATATATTTAGGAGTGTTAAGTCTTGAATTGAATCCTTTATTTATCAGGTAGTGCTCTTCATTGTCTTTTTTTTAAAGCATTGTAGGTTTAATGTCTCTTTTATCTGATACAAGAATAGTGATCCTTTTTGTTTTTTGCTTTCCCTCTTTTTGTTTTCCATCTGTGTGGTACACATTTCTCCTTCCCTTCACTTTGTGCCTATGGGTGTTGTTAGATATAAGATGGGTCTCCTAAACACAGCAGAAGAATTTTTTTTTAATCCAACTTGCCATTCTATGTCTTTTAAGTGGGGACTTTGAAGCTGTTGATATACAAGATTAATATTGATACATGGGGTTTTGTTCTTGTCATAGTGTCATTAGCTAGTTGCTTTGTAGTCTTGGTTGTGTGATTGTTTTCTAGGATATGTGGGCTATATGCTTTTATGTGCCTTTATGGCAAGGATGTATTGTCTTTAATTTCATGATTAGAATACTGTTAAGCATCTCTTGCAAGGTGGGTCTGGTGGTGATGACTTCTCTTAGCTATTGTTTGTCTGGGAAATAAGTTTATTTCTCTTTCATTTATAAAGTTTAGTTTGACAGGGTAAGAAATTTTTGACTGGCATTTCTTTTGTTTAAGAATGCTAAAAATGGGCCAGTCTCTTCTGGCTTGTAAAGTTTTTGCTGAAAGGTCTGCTGTTAGTCTGACGGTCCTCCCTTTATAGTTGGTATGGCCCCTTTCACTAGTTATCTTTAAGAGTTTGTGTGTGTGTGTTAACCTTGAATAGCCTGATGACTATGTGTCTTGGGGGTGGTCATCTTATATGATATCTCGCAGGTATGCTCTGAATTTCTGTTATCTGTGTGTCAACCTCTTTGCAAGATTGAAAGAGTTTTACTGAATTAAGTTTTCAAATGCTTTTTCCAAGTTGTTTCCATTCTTCTCTTCTTTCTTAAGAATGCCAGTCAGTAGTAAGTCTGGTTGCTTTACCGAAATCCCGTATTTCTCAAAGGCTTTGTTC
>CAUYQG010175442.1:0-17530 GCA_963574415.1 Tarsius wallacei | reverse complement strand
CTGGGGGTTTCCTTTGTGTTCTGCACTCTGACTGATATGTTTATACTTCTATTTTCTGATTAATCAAGTTTAGATAGGATACTTTGACTCTCAATCCAAGGTACTTAGTATACACACCGCATCTATCTCTCCTCGCTCCTGTCTGGGGATGGGGGGACACCCCTTATCAACAAGGGTGCCTGAACGATGCATATTTGTATACCTAACGCTTAACTGTACCCCACAATTTTAAAATAAAAAATATGTTTAAAAAAAAAGAATTCCTTCATTTATGCTGTTTTGAGATTACTCATTTGCCTTTCTCCCTGCATACACTATTTTTCTTCACAAAAATGTCTATATGTCTTCTAGCATGGCAGAGTGATGTCCCAGAGCAGAAAAAAGTGGAGGAATAGGCAAATGAATGGATGAAAGGATAGGTGGTGGATGGATAGATGAGAGGATGTACGTATGGATGGATGGATGGATGGATGGATGGATGGATGGATGGATGAGCCAATGGAGAGATGAAGGGATGGGTATTTGGACAGATGATGGGTAGAGATCATGAACAAATAGGTAACTCTACATGATGCTTGGTTGGGAATAGTGGATAGTGAATAGATAGATGGATAAATTCCTGGGAAACTCATGGTGAAACATATCTCCCTTTTGTTCTAACAAGTGCTTCTCTCCATTGTTCTGAACCATCCAAAACTAGTCTCTCCAAACACAGAGTGAGAAACTCATACCTTGGTCATTTACCTATAACTAAACTTTAGGGATTGTTGTCAAGTTGTATCATGTGTGTAGACCCTGCTATAGGGTCATTGTTTTCCACCTGGGAATTATGAGTAAGAGAATCTAGATGTGAGTGGAGGAAGAACCAGTGGAATCTCTTTCTTTCCGAGGAAAGTAAACAGTAGGAACCACCATTCTGCTTTCTGTCTCTAAGAATTTGACTACTCTAGGTACTTCTTATGAGTGGATCATACAATATTTGTCTTTTTGAGATGGACTTAGTTCACTTAGCAAAATGTCCTCAAGATTCATCTACATTGTAGTATATATCAGAATGTCCTTCCTTTTTAAAACTGAATAATATTCCACTGTATAGATAGACTGCATTTTGTTTATCCATCCGTCAATGGACATTTGGGTTGCTTCTACTTTTTGGTTATTGCAAATAACACTTCTGTGAACATGGGTATAGGTCACAACCCTCCCTGGGCCTCAGTCAATGAGGAGTTTCTGCTGGGGGAGAAGGAATGGAAAGTTATCCTTTCATGAGTGGAGAGTTTCAGTTTGGGAAGATGAAAAAAGTTCTGGAGATGGAGGGTGGTTGCACAACAATGTAAATGTACTCGATGCCACTGAACAGTACACTTAAACATGGTTTAAAAAATAATTTTATGTGTATTTTACCACAAAAAAAATGAAGGTGTGACCTGACCAAGTTCCTTCAGAGAATCGGTTGGCAGAACCAGACACAATGATTATTTCTTGGCTTTGGACAAAGGTTGAAATCTTTTTGTCCTGCCATACCTGCCCTCAATGGCCAATCCATATAGTGCAAACCTAAGCAAGTGAAGGACCAGAGCTCACCCACAGAAGCACACCTAGCAGAAACCATTTGCCTGCTTTGATTTTTAACTTATACCTCTGTGGGGTGCTAAGTGACTATGTGGTCATGTCCTCAGCACTTAGCACGGGGGCCAGTACATAGTAGGTACTCACAGAATAGGCAATAAGCTATTTACAAACAGATCTTGAGCCCAGCTTATCACCATCCACCACTGATGCCCTGCTTAGGTTTCCAGGGGCCATCCCCAGCTAGGATTTCTCTAAAACTCAGCCCCTTCATCTGTCCCCTGGGCCCCATCTATGCCCTCTTCTGCCACTGTAGCATCCTAAAGAAATGTCCTGAGCAAGAAAGAAAGCCTGAAGATGATCCTAATGCTTCTGTGGACCTGATTCAGTAGGAGATAGGGGCCTGACATTCCAGGCTTTTCTGAGAGCTAAAGAGTACCAGATGAGAGTCAAATGTCCTAGCCCCAGAAGCAGATCCAGGACTCAGGGTTCTAGAAGGAAGCAGACAACTCACGATGCTGGCACAGATGACAACAATGCAGCTTCCTGCCTCCATCCTTGGTGGCATGAGCAGAAAAGGGAGTCAGGAAGAAGGGCCTAGGGGCATCAGGGTCAGGGGAAGAAGCACAGAAAGACCTCTCACCAATGGAAACCTCACATGGGAGTTTGGGTCAATCCTTGAGACCACAGTATAATGGCACTTGTCCTGGGAAAACATGGGCATGCAGATGTCTGGGTCAAAAGCAGCAGGCACTGAGTGGCTGCCAGAATTGGGAAAGAGCAAGTCACCAGTTAAAAAATCCTTCTCTAACCTGACAACCAGAAAGGTCTTCAGTGAGTAGCTTAGAAGGTTCCTTGTCAGCATGAGCCACTTCTACTACATGACGAGGCCTGTTCTTCCTGTCCCTCCAACTCCAGAATGATTGATTGGCAAGTACACTGGTGAACTGGTTGGCTGGTTGTAATCAGGGCCTGGTTGATAAACTGGCTGCACAGGCTGACTGGGGAGCCATGTAGCTCTCTTACCCAGAACCTGTTGACTCACCAGCTACCCAGTTAACTGGCTGAATGTCAAACGGGATGACCACCCAACAAACTGGAGACCAATGGAATGACCCACAGTGCTACTGACCTTGTGACCATATGACTACTGACTGATGCCCTGGTTACCTCTTTACCTAGCTGCTCACGTTTCTTTTGTCCACATCAACCACTCTGTGAAGAAGACAGATAGAGGCCTCTTAGGGCTGATGCTGGATCCCCCGGGGCCTTAGCTGTGTCCAGCTCTACCATCCTGGGCTCAGGCTGACCTGGTATGTGGGAAGTGGGATGAGGGGAATACCTGATGCAGCACTGGAGCTTCCCCAGCAAACAACAACACCTGTTGTAATCCCTGGACAAGCAGATCACGCCACACGCCAAAGATATCCACTCAATCTGTAAGCAATTCTGCCAAACAATGGACCAGGGACTCAAAGGCAGCACCAGGGCTTCAGGAGGAAGGAGGAGATGAGGCTTTCAGGCCAGACCTCCCTCAGGTCCCAGGACGGGGACAGAAGCTCTGAATGGGGGGAAGGGTCCCTGCCTTCCCTTCTGCCACATGACAGTGCCAGGGAGTCAGAGGGGGCCAGGGTCCTTTGCCAGAGCCTATTTTGGACTTAGGCCTTATTAGTGAGTAATACACGGGGAACCCATCCCTGTGGGGTCCTCCCCAGGGACAGAGGATGCTGCCCTTCCCTGGGTGCTGACACAGGTGGACAGGAGCATGACGGGGTGGGAGAAGGTGGATATTTGAGGGGCAGATCAGAAAAGAGTTACTACTCTCACATGCCAGGGAGTCAAAGATGTTGACTTGGGAGTTTGACACAGGGAGGAGAAGACTTTGACCTAGGGTTTATTAACTAAGCGGTGACAGTGGGGCATTTCCTTCCAAAGGATAAATTGGAACTTAAGAGAATATGATAACAGCCCCAGCCAGACAATGAGAGGGGAGGGGGCAAAAGGCCATGTTGGAGAAACAGGAAAAAGAGAGTAGCTATGGAGGACGTTTGGCTAAACAGCTAGGAGGAGCAGGTGTTTGGGAGTTCAGAGAGGACAGCATTAAAAACCATATTGACTCCTAAAATAGCAAGCTAGCCCTGGAGTGGGGGCAGAAAAATGTACCCCAATGATCACAAGTTATTTCTGCAATAGTGTTTTCATTAGCATAGTTTTTCTCATACTGTCCAAGTTTTCTGCATTTAACATATGTTGTTTGTATGAGCAAAGCCAGTGTTTCCTTAAAAATTATTTTCCGGCTGGGCTTGGTGGCTCAGCCTGTAATCCCAGAACTTTGGGAGGCCGAGGTGAGTGAATTGCTTGAGTCCACAGGTTCAAGACCAGTCCAGGCAAACTGGCAAGACCTCATCTCTACAATAAATCAAAAATTAGCTGGGCATGGGAGTGCACACCTGTAGTTCTGACTACTTGGAAGGCTGAGGCAGAAGGATCGCTGGAGCCCAGTAGATTGATGCTGGTGTGGCCATGAGTGTGCCACAGCACTCCAGCCTGGGTGACAGAGTGAGATTCCAACTCCAAAAAAATCATTTTGCACTATAAGTCTAGTTGCTCATTTTTTATAACCAAAATGAGAAACTCAGTGGGTGAAGTTCTTCCAGCACAGAACCAATGGTTGAGGGCATGTCAAGCCATGACCCCAAGTATGCTTAACGAAACTGATGTTCACTGAGAGAGTTTTCTGGATTCTTGCAAGACACAGGGTGCAGTCTTGCTCTCAGTGGGTCCAGAGCCAAGACAGAGGGGTATGGTAGGCAGTCAGAGCTCCCCAGACCAACTGGAAGAGCAGGTCATGGAAGGGTAGGGTCAAGGTCTTACTGTTGTACAACATTTTAATGACGTATGTAGGACAGAGATCCACTGATGCACACAGCTAAGACCAGGCTGTTAAAATTTAAATAATTTTAAGGAAAACAAGAGAAGACAAATATTACCACGTGATGGCTTTTTAGATTTGCAGTAGCTCACTGGCACTCACAAAGTTCCAGAAAGTGAAAACAGTTATCCCCATTAGACACACACATAAGGTTGTTACAGGACTCAGAGAGACCTAATACCTTGCCCAAGATGTCAAAGATACAGAGTGGCAGGGCTATCATTTAAAGGCAAAACTCTTTCTATTGCCCTCTCCTGCAAATCTCTGCTTCAACAGCAAAAACATCACCCAAAAGTAGACTACACCGTGAAACCCTGAGTGTATTATTCACTGCACATTTGTTTTTACAAAGTTGTCATGTTTTTTCTTCCTTATTCTCTTGGAATGAAGAAGTAGAGGAAGTGGGTCAGTCTTTGAAGGTCACAGAAGCCCCAAGGAGGCCTTAGGCCAGAAAGTGCAGCCCTGCCTACCTGGGGTACCCATTTCTTTAGGACCAGCAGTCCTGCCCCACAGCAAGCCAGGTACACAGTAGTCCATGAGAGCATATGAAATATTCACATGGTCTTGAGCACAGAAAGATATCTAATGCACATATATGTAGACATAGCACACATGATCAATGCACAAAAGATTCCAACTTTGTTTTCTATGCCCATCAGTGCAAAATCTTACCAGTTCCTATAAGTCATCATAGTGACCAGTTTGACTTGAGTCTCAGGATTCAGAAGGAACTGATCTCCCTATCAAGGCTCGAATTGTCTTTCCAGCATCCCCACCATGGGGGCATTCAGCCTCCACTCAAATAACCCCAGTGATGGAGCACTCCCTTGTCCTGAGTCTGCTAATTCCATCTTTGCATAGCTCCAACTGTAGGAAGCCTTCTTACTGAACCCAAATCCATTTCCTTGACCTATCTCCTAAACCTAGTCAGACCATTTCTGGATGTGACAGGACACCTGCTTCTCCACACTGCCAACAGGATGAATTCTGATCCTAGAGGTGTGACAATATCCCTCATGTACCATCTTGCAAACTTATCTTCCCCTTCAAGGGCTGTTGACAGCAGCACTAATAGAACCTATTTATAGAGCAGGACCAAGGAATTTGATCTACCTCACCAAGCAAGGGTTATACAATACCAGTCTGGAACCAAACTTGTCAAAATGAACATAAGCATCTTATTTATCAATGTAAAAATGTTTTTGCTTTTTTTATCCCTATATATTTTTGCATATGCCTCCAAAAGATAAGGCCTCATTCTTTCAAATAATCACAATACCTATCATACTTTTAAAACATTAACAATAACTCCTTAACATCATCAAAGAGTCTGTGTGCAAAGTTCCCTGGTTGTCTCCTAACTGTTTACTGGCAGTTCATCCCAAATAACATCCACATGTTGCTTTTTGTTGATATGGATTTGAACTTTCTTTAGGTCTATAGACTCCCTGTGATCTTTTGTTACTATTCGGAATTTATTTGTGAAAGAAATCAGGTCACTTGTACTGTAATTTCCCATAGTCTGAAGTTAGCTGACTTACCCCCTGTGTATTTCTCTCCATTTGTGTTTTCATTAAAATAAATGTTTTAAAAGAAACCCGACCAGACTGTTTTGATTTTTGGCAAGAATATCTGTATGTGGTGGTATCTGCTTCCCACTACATCTCAGGAGGCATTAACTATAAGACAATCTGCTGGGCTTAATTCTACCAGTGATAAAATTTCTGCTCATAGATTTTTGTTTTGCTTTGTTTTCTTAGATTAGAAAATATAGTTTGTTTAGAAAGAAAATTAGAGAGGGAAAGAGAAAGAGGGGATTCACCTCCCCAAGATAGGGAAGGTCAAAGTCAGGAAACATGGCAGTAGCCATAGCTCAAATGCACATGGCCATACCAGAGTCTAGCAAGGAAGTGGGGTAATGGTTTGGCAATGGTCCATAGTTTTTAATATAGCTGATATGTTTTAATTTATTGTAAATATTTTTTTTTTGAGTTGGAGTCTCACTCTGTCACCTTGCGATGTTCAAATTGTCTTAGCTCAGGCCAATGAAGAAAAAATAACTTTGTAAACATTTAAGTAAGTCTGTAAAAGCATTCTCTGCAAAAATTTTAGTTATTTGTTCCACAAACAAAATAAATTCAGAACAGCACCAAATGTAAGACAGAACAGTGACTAGAGTGAAAGCTTTGTGTGGTTGTTAGATTGCTAAAAAGAAGTGGGTCAAATCAGTATTGCCCTTAGGCCTGGGCAAGTATGGCACCTGGCCCCAGGGCTCAGGTGGCCTCATGCTTTGGAGTGGCTGCCTCAGACTTTTCTAAGTACCCTTCTAGTGCCTGAAACTGGCCGCGCTGGCAGTGACATCTGGGTGGGGCACCCCAAGTTTGGGTTTGCATGGACCTGATCTCCATTTCTTGCCTTCAGGATGCTCTGTAATCTCCTCTCCCTGCCTCCTCCCACCCACCCTTCCTTACAACACCCTGTCCTCCACTTTCACTTCCATCCTTTCCCCATGATGAGGTTGACCAGATGTACATGGCACTTGCTGACTGGAGGAATATTTCTTTTATGGAATCACACAAGACTGGGTAACAAAATGAGGCTGATATTCTGACTCAGGATGACTATCACACCAGGCACAAGACAAGTTCAGGGCATTGGGCTTATTCCTGACCCTCAACCTGGAGCCAGGGGTGTAAGCTCTTGCCCATCTGTGTTCTGACCATGGTGCCTACCTCCAGTGCATAGCACCCAAGAAGGCAAGGGTGGCAGCAGAGGTCTCCAGAGCATTGCCCTGATCCTTCCACAGACCCCATGCCACATGTAGGTAGTACTGGGTCAGAAGGTGGTTACATATTTTCTAAGGATCTTCAGTCATCTTGTTCCATGATGCCAATATGTTCTTTTGATGGTTGTCCTTTTTGCCTTCAATTGATATGGTAACACAGCACTCTCCCAGATTGAGCTTCTGTCACACAGGATGAGACATAGAAATTTCATGTGCAAATGGGATGACACTTTTCTCTCCACCCATGGGCCTCTAGCCTACCCTCTCTCCTGGAGGTAGTGTATGGAAGGCAGGTGCCTGACTAACATTGACGGAGACCCCATTCTAGAATGCAGTGATTGCAGCCTAAGGGGCTCAAGAGAACACATGGTCAAAAGATATGTTGTTCTACTATAAAATACCAAATGGTATAAAATACCAAACAGTGTATTTAACATGACCAAAAATTGGATTATTGTTCACATTTTTCGGTATACTCTAGGTAAGACTTGTATTTGTGGTCATCACTAATGAAGTCCAGTAAGAATTCTGGAGTCACATGGAAGCCAGTATCCATGGCATGATAATGGCACATCATTGTCAGCATAGAATAAGTGGTCCTAGGGAACTGCAGAGTCAGGAAGATCTGGATAATTTCAATAGCAACAGTTTCCAAAGAGCCAAGACACTATGAGCAATAACAGTGTTACTACTTTTCTGTCAGTGTGTGAAATATGAAATTAGAAATGGCTCATTTGGTGATAAAAAAAAAATTGGAGACGGATCCTGGATTTGAACAGGGAGAAATGGAGCATGGACATCATAAAGAGCCTTCACATGCTCTGATTGGATGATATACAAGCACATATCTCTTTTCTACTCATTATATGAAACGTTCACTGATCGATCAAATTGTTCACATATAGACAAAGGCTCTGAGTCAAGTGTTCCTGTTATACTTCAAAAGTAAATAAAAAAACAAATGAAAGTAAATACATAACTTCCAAAACCAGTAAAGATGAAAAAAGAAAATAAAGGAAACTTGTTCAATCAAAAAAAAGGGGGTGGAAAGAATCCAGAAGAAAATGGAAAAAAAGAAACATAGAAAAGGAATGGTAAGTAAAAACACAAAATAAAGTGTAGCAACAAATCTACATGTATCACTAATCACAATAAACAGAAATAAACTAAGTTACAGGTTAAACGACAGAAAGTATCAAAGTGGCTAAACAAAACAAAATGCAGGTATACACTACCTGCAGTGGGCATGGTCAGTCATAAAAACATAAATGGGTTGAAAGCAAAAAGATGGATGAAGGCATGCCAAGCAGAGACTAATCCCAAGAGAGTAGGCAGAGCTCTGCTAGGTACCCTCAGACAAAGCAGGCTTCGAGTGAAAGAGCACTGTTAGGGACAAGGGGATCTGTGGGTGGTGCTCACAATGACAACTTGTCTAGACCATGCAGTGGAAGTAGGGAGCAATCATTCTCTTCTACGACTGACAAGGTAGTCACCTCAATCAGGTACATAATTTGTTCAAGGCTATCCCGCTAGAGAGTGACCTAATCCAGATTTCAACCCAAGCCTGTCTGACTCTGGAGTCTAGGTTCTATACCCTCATTGAATAAAGTCTGGTCCCTGGACCCTTGGCACCAATATCATCTGGGAGCTTTTCAGAAATGCAGAACCCCAAGTCCGACTCTAGACCTATTAGTCTGAATTTTAACAGGTTCCTCTGGTGACCTCTACACACTCTGATGGCACCTGTCACCTGCTTGACCCTCAGGCTTACCTGGCTCATGATATCACTTGTGACATCCTTCAGCCCCATTCTTTCCTGGATCTCTGAGGAATAAGTATTTTGAGTTCAGATGGAGTGGTGTGGCACGTCAGAGAGCAGCTCATTTTCAGGAGTAGCATCTTTATCTGCACAGCAGTGTTAGTGCAGTTACCAGAAAAGCTATTGTAATTTTTGTCATAATTTGTTAAATGTGAGAGGGAATGTGAAAAATGAAACACTGAAACTTGTGATTTTAAAAATCAAGCTGAGACTAGGTGCAGTGGCTTATACCTGTAATCCCAGCACCTTGGGAGGCTGAGGTGAGAGAATTGCCTGAGCCCAGGAGTTCGAGACCAGCCTGGGCAACTTAGCAAGACCTCATCTCTACAATAAATCAAAACGTTAGCCAGGTATGGTGGCTCGCACTAGTAGTCTCAGCTACTTGACAGGCGGAAGGATCACCTGAGCCTAGCAGGTTGAGGTTGCAGTACCTGTGATGGTGCCACTGCACTCCAACCTGGGCAACAGAGTGAGACTCCAACTCAAAACAAAACAAATTCCCCAAAAAAGGCCCAGTTTTTCAGTGGCTCATGCCTATAATCTCAACAATTTGGGAAGCTAAGGTGGGAGATTACTTGAGCACAGAAGTTTGAGACCAGCTGAGCAACATAGCAAAGACCTCATCTCTACAGAAAATTAGCCAGATGGGGTGGCTCACACCTGTAGTCCCAGCTACTCAAGAAGCCAAGGCAGAAGGATCACCTGAACCCAGGAGGTCGAGGCTACAGTGAGCCACGAGTGTGCCACTATTCTCCAGTCTGGGCAACAGAGTGAGATACTGACTCAAAAGAAAAAAAGAAAAAGAAAAAAAATAGGACTCATAAGCCTAATACAATTGAGATAAATATAATTGAGATAAATATCATGATACCCAGGGTATCAGTGACAACTCATTAGTTCCAATCTCACTTCAAGATTAAACCCTTCAGCTATGTATTTAATTGCAACACAAAACAAATTAATTTAATCAAAGATATGAAAACAAGAAAAGCATTATCAAAAATTGGATCCAAAAGGATAGGTTTAACTAGGAATTTTCAAAATGAAACCTCACCTCTTAGCTGAGAAGTCTGCAATTCATCAGGCCACATTTGGTCTATGTTTTTGCATTTTTTCAATTATATATGCATAATATATATATATATGCAGTGTGAAACTCAGTGTTTTGCATATGGATGTCCAGTTTTTCTAACATCACTTATTGAAAAGATTATTCTTTCCCCACAGAATTGCTTTGGTGCCTTTGTTGAAAGTCAACTGATGGCATGTGTATGAATCTATTGCTGAATTCTATGCCATTCATCTGTATGTCTAACCTTACTCCAATACCACACTGCCTTCGTTACTATAGTTTTATACTTAGTCTTGAAATCAGGTAGTACAAATCCTCCAATTTTGTTCTTTTTCAAAAATATTTGGTTATTCTTGGTCCTTGACATTTCATATAAATTTTAGAATCAATTTGTCAATTGCTACAGAAATGCATCCTAGGGTTTTGATAGAGATTACATTAAATCTATAGATTAATTTGGAGAAAATTAACATTTTATCAATATTGAGTCTTCTAAAAACACTCTATACGAGGAACTAGTGGAATTACTGTATCACTACACTAAATTAAATACTGCATTAAATCTATAGATCAATTTGGAGAGAATTTATCAATATTGAGTCTTCTGATAACACTCTATAATGAGGAACTAGCAGAATTACTCAACCAGGTTGCAAGCAATACAATCATATCAACAATTTTCTGAGTTTAACACTATTTCCTTGTCATCATTTTACACCTGTCACTGGCTACAGAACCATAGCAGAGTTCTGAGGCCCACACACAGATCCCAAAA
This sequence comes from Tarsius wallacei, assembly GCA_963574415.1. NCBI lineage: Eukaryota > Metazoa > Chordata > Mammalia > Primates > Tarsiidae > Tarsius > Tarsius wallacei. The sequence continues at coordinate 6,578 of CAUYQG010175442.1, read as the reverse complement.
ATTCAAGTTGTGTTACAAACTAGAGACAGCTGCAGCTTCAGCAGCTGATTCATCAACAGGATTTAGAGAATTGCCTTTGGACAGGATCAGGGGTCCAAGACACACTGAGTCTGACCCATCTTGGTCATCTCTGTTTGTTGTCCCTTGAGTTGTTTCTATTCTCATTTCTCAAGGGATGGCATTGCACATCAGGAACAACTGCAGAGCTTTCAAATAAAGGAGCCCACAAAAGACCAACTAGATCAGGACACAGTAGGAGAGAAGAGAGGACTCTTGACAGTCCCCAGCACATCCCGTACTGGAACCAGCAGGACAGGTGTTATCCCGTAAGAATCTACTGCTGGCCCATTTTACTCACCACACAGGGACTAGGCATGAACCCTCCTCTGGGAGAGGAATGAGCACAGCATCTGCCCTGGGGAGCTCATGGCTGAGCAGAGGAGACAGACCCACAGAAGAAGGCTCCACATGCAGAGCAGCTGGCAGAGGTGGATAAGGTGCCAGGCCCTGGAGTGGACAGGCTTGTGGTCCATCATGTCAGGAATGTGGCCTGATGACCCACCAGTCGGGCCACTTCTGCTGGAGAGAGGGCACTCTCTGGGCCTGGTGTCCAGTAGGAGCTAGCCGGAGCCTGAAAGCAGGTTTGTCCCCAATCACTCGGGCCATCCGCTGGCAGCCAACTCGGACATATGGATGAATTGATGATGGCCCAAACGCTCTGGCTTCTCAAACATAGGAAACTCCTGGCCTAGGAAAAACCCAAAAGGTGCTCACCTGGCAGGTTGTGACTTGTCCCTCTCCTGACAGACATAGTTCTCGGAAGCTGTCAGCCTACACCCGCTCAGTGCTGAAGGGTGGGGCCCCCGGATGGTGGCAAGGATGAGGGAGAGGGCTGCCATGAGTGGGCAAGCAGAGAAGCAGACCCAGTTGGTCCTGCCCTCACTAGTTACTGCCCACTCCCACCCACACTCCACAGTGTAATGAGGTTCACTTCACGAATACTGACATCTGCTTGCCCCACCCCTCCCTGGGATTCCCTTGTAACTATGAGGTGCACCCATGGGGTGCAACCTGGGAGACCGGACTTTTGCAAAGCTCTCAAGTGACTCTAAAGCACAGCAGAGTTGAGGACGACTGCCCCATATCTGTGCTGTGCTCAATGGCTGCTGAGTCCTGAAAGTTGAGATGGGCTGTAGGGCCGGCTGCATACCAGACCTCAGCGACCAAGAATAAAAAGAATAATGCAAAATATCTCAATTTTTGTTTAATACATTTTGAAATGTTAATGTTTTAGATACATCAGGTTAAATAAAATACATTATTAAAATTAATTTCACTTGTTTCCCTTTTTTATGCAGTTTTTTTTTTTTTTGAGTTAGAGACTCACTCCATCGCCCAGCCTGGAGTACAGTGACATACTCATGGCCATCCCAGTGTCAACCTGCTGGTCTCTGATAATCCTTCCATCTCAGCCTTCCAAGTAGCCAGAACTACAGGTGCACGCTACCATGCCTGACTAATTTTCGATTTACTGTAAAGGTCTCACCAAGTTGCCCGGGTTGGTCTGAACCCACAGGCTCAAACAATCCACTCGCCTCCGCCTCCCAAAGTGCTGGGATTACAGGCTGAGCCACTAGCCCGGCCTATGCAGCTATTGAGGAATTTAGAATTGCACATGTACACCTAGTCTGGGGCTTTGGAGGTGACAAGGTCTCTATGGTGTTCAGGGCTCCGAGGTCAATTTGCCAAAATGCTTTGCCTCTATCTATCTCCAAAAGCACAGTGCCTCTGACTGAGTCATCTCCTTTGTTCATCATCAGAGGCTCCCAGTGCTAGGAGGATCCGAGGAGCCTACTCCCTTGTCTCTGTGGCCACCAGGTGGGTCTGGGGCTGCTGGGCTGACTGTCAGATCTAATGAGCCCTTGATAGGGAGAGAAGGCAGGTCGCTGGAGCTGATGCTCTACAGACGGGAGCTTTGGGCCTAGAGCTAGGCCCAGGCTTCCTCTGGAGCTCAGGGCTGTGTCCAGATGGTGAAGGAATCTGCCCTTGGGGAGACAGGGCTGGGGCAGAATTCTGTCCTGTCACATGGCAGGCAGGGAGAAGGATTGAGTGTGACCAGACTATAACCTCTCTGTAGTTTCTACAGAGGACCTGAGACTTGTGGGCAGGTCCAGGAAAGAGGGGCCGCAGCACACGGCAAGGAAGATCCAAGCCCTGGATTGGCCTGTGCCTGGAGATGGACGCTGACCTGAATTGCTCATCCTCAGTGAGCCTGTCTCTGTGGCAAGCACCTCACAAAGCATTCCTCATTTGATCCTTGCAGTTCCCTCTGAATCTGGTATTCTGGTCTCCACATCATAGATGGAGGCACTGGAGCCACGTGCAGAAAAGTGACCACCCAAGAAAAGTGAAAATTTTCAAACCTAGTCTGGTTTATTCCCAATTGCCAGGAGCCCTGACCCCTTGGGCAAGAAAGAGTCAAAAACTGGGCCCACTGGGTGGTCAGTGAAAAGGTCATTGATTTGCCCTCTCTTGTTTTCTGTCTGTTGAATGTTTGCATCACAAAGGTTTGCAATCTTCTCTCTGGTGGAAAGAGTCCCCCCACCCCCACCCACCCACCCCCTGCCTTCCCCCATCGCAACTCAGAGCCACGACTGACAGCAGGGTGGGCTAGGAGAAGTTGCACCAACCTCAGCCAGCAGGGCAGGGAATAGCTGGTATTGAGGCAGTCACACAGAAGATGATGATTCTGAGGCTGTCAACCCCAGCCCTTCCCACTAGGTCCTCGTTCCTAAGTTGATCTGAGAATGGTCCCAAGCCAGGCCCACTGGCAGTCTGTCTATCCTGACTAGGCCTAGAACATAGACTGCAGGAGCTGGCTACCTCATGTGCCCTGGTGGATGGCACGCCTTCCTCGAGGTCTCAACCTCTCATACCGGGCCACAGAGACAGAGCTGTCCCCAGGTAGGCTGGGAAATGGAAGGGATTGTCCCCATGCTGGTCCTCTCTGGTTATACCAGAGGTCCTAGAAAATTTGATCTTTCAGAAGCAAAGCCGCTTGATTATGGCACCCTCTGTACCCCACGGCTGCCAGGCTTCCTACCCCCAGCCTGACTTCATCTCCAGCTCCTCATTTCCAGGCCGGGCTAAGAGCCTGGCAGGACCAAAGCTGGGCAGTGGTCTCATGAGGAGGGGAAGAAGCCTCCCTACCCTGGTGGTGCCTTCTGAGAGGGTCCCATAACCAGACACCCAATACCCCCATGTTTTCCAGACTTTGAGGTCAAACAACTCTGTTCCTTTGTCAAAATTATTTAACTTCTTATTTTGACATAATTAAGATTCATAGAAAAGTTGCAAGAATGGAATAATAATTCCCTTATATCCACACTAAGAACTTCTAAATGTTTGCATTTACTGTGTCCATCTCTCCCCACCTACCTACTTGTATAGACATTATTTTTTCTTGAGCCATTTGAGAGTAAATGCAGACATGATGCCATATCATCCCAGATACTTCAGTGTGCATTTCCTAAAAAGAAGGACATTTTCTTACATACAAGGGGGGCTCAACAAAAACTGGAATTATATTTTGGAGGGTGGGCTTCTTGTAATACAGGCTTCCCCCACTAGGTAAGTGTTCTAGGAACCCATCAGCATCAGTGTACCAGCTAACGTTGTTATGAGAGGCTGCATTCAGTCTCAGTGAATTTTTTTCTTTCAGTGTGTTTGTCCATTTTATGATGGGTGATTTATGAGTGCACTTGCCCATACTGCACTGAGTGTTCAGCAGTTTTTGACCCAAAACGTCATGGCCCCCATACCCCACCCTCCCTATCACCTGATCTTGCCCCAAGTGACTTTTTGTTTATTTGTTTCCCTGGCTGAAAAAGTCTTCAAAGGGAAATGTTTTGCCGATGTGAAAGAGGTGAAACCAAAAAATGGCAGAAGCACTAAAAGTCATCAAAATTGATGAGTTCAAAACTGTTTTAAGCAGTGGAAAAAGTTTCTCGATAGGTATATTGCATCAAATGGAGAGTACATTGAAGGTGACTAAAGTTTAAACATGTAAGAATAAATACATAATTTTTATAAATAAATTTTGGGTTTTTGGGGGGAATCCCCCTTGTATACGATGAACAAAATCAGGAAAGCAACACTGATACAATACTAAAAGCTAATCCAGAACCATATTCAGATATTTCCATGTATGTCAATCATATTCTTTATGCCAAAAGAAAACCCCTGCTCAAGCATTGCACTCAGTTGTCAGGGCTCTTTGGCCTCCTTGAAACCCAGACACAGCTCCATTTGTTTTGCCTACCACTCCTGCCTACCCACAAAACCCAGTAAAGTCTGGGCTCAGAGAAGCCCCACTGACCACCATCATTCAGCGCATTACCCAGTCTTCTAGAACAGAGAGCTCAGAGGGTCTGTGCCCACCCATACAGAACGTGTCCTGAAGCTGCAGCGTGGCCCTGCTGGGCTGTCTGGGGTCCCCTGAGTTCTGGGCTTGGGACGTCTATGGCACTTTGTTCATTCCTTCTTAAACGAGTTACTTGGTACTTGCCTTGTTCACTCCTCTTCATCGTAAGCTCCTCACAACTCCCCCTTACCACGCTCATGTCCTGTCAGGTCCCTATGAAGACTAAATTAACATCTAGTTAGATGACTGAGTGGAGGTGATCTCATCTCAAAGTCCCCTCCATGGGGTCTGCCATGGCATTTGGTCCCCACTAGAGTCTCAGCCAATATGGGACAGTCCATTGAAATACTTCAATACCACCTCTGAGGACGTGCCTAGGAGGGCTAGGAGAAACTACAGAGTTTGTTTTCTTTCAGCCCCAAATCCTATGAGACTACAGTCAAGAAATGGTCACACTTGAACCTGAGTTTTCTTTTTTTTTTACTAAGTTTTAAATTTAGAATTCCAAGCATTTAAAGAGCAAATAGAGTCTAACAGGTCATTTATGGTCGCTATCTGCGACTTTAACAAGTATGGGTCATTCTACTGTTTTTAAAATGGGAATTTGTCCCTTTGTGACTGAGTTACAGTACCAGGCCCAATTTGAGCACGAAGTGAGTTTCACACTTGCCTACATGCAGTTTTGTCTACAAGAAACTCTAGGTGAGCACAGAAAGTGACACTCAGTGGAACCAAGGCAAGCAGGAATACACAAAATGCACCGAGGTACACACTTCAAATGCCGACGGCTCCTCATTCACCTCGGGTTGAGCCCACCCATCCCTATCTGGCATTACAACTCCATGCCCAGTAGCATACACGTCCACAAGCACATGCCAGGGCTTTTTTCAAGATCAAGGGCCATATTTATTGTAGTAATATGAATTCCTTAACCATCTAACATGTGTAAAACAGTTTGGTCATTTTTATTAAAGTGCCTACCTTTTTGTTTTTTATGTGCTACTGACAAAATTTTGGAGTGTGTGCCGCTAGCCCCACTTTTCCCATAAGCCTGGTGGTTTTTATTGTGTGATGTTGCATAGAGCACCGTTTTTTAAAATACCACATATACTGTGTTTTTGCAGAACTGACTATACATTCCTGAAACCTTCTCTCTATATTTTCCACAATTTATTTTTGAAAAATTTCAGGTCTGTGATAAACACTCGTATTTCTCTCACTTGTATTTATCAAATCCCTCTATTGTTAACATATTGTGAATTAAGTCTTTCATTTCTCAGCACTGTTTTGTAGTTTTCAGTGTACAAGTCTTATATATCTTTTGTCAGATTTATCCTTAAGTATTTCACCTTTTTTTGATGCCATTATAAATAAGGGGTTTTTTCCCACTGAGCTTTTTATTTTGAGGTAATTGTAGATCCACATGAAGTTATAAGAAATAATACAAAGAGGTCACCTGTACCCTTTACTTGTGGTAACACCTTGCAAAACTACCAGGGTGTTGACACTAATACAGTCAAGATACAAACATTCCATCACCACCAAGATCTCTTGTGTTCCCTTGTATAACCACATCTACTTAACCCATGGCAACCACTCATCTGTTCTCCATTTCTACAATTTTGCTTAAAGGATGTTGTATAAACAGAATCATACAGTATGTGACCTTTTGAAATTGTCTATTTTCACTCAGTATAATACCCTGGAGAACCATCCAGGTTGTGTGAATCTGCAGTTTATCCCTTTTCTTTGACTGAATAGCGTTCTATGGTGTAGCTGTAACATGGTTGCTGAGCCATACACCCGTGGAATGGCTGATTCTTGTCTTTCTGGGGAAGATTTTAACTTGATCTGAAGCACTCCATTCCCCTCTTCTCTCTCTCATGCAGTTGTATCCAGGTCCTGCCTTATTCTTTGCCAAGGTTTGGGACAGGAACTCAAGAAAGAGCCCCCCAGCCGGGCTCAGTGGCTCAGCCTGTAATCCCGTGCCCTGGGAGGTTGAGGTGAGTGGATTGCCTAAGCCCGCGGGTTCGGGACCCGCCTGGGCAAGCGAGACCTCATCTCCACAATAAATCGAAAAATTAGCCGGGCGTGGTAGCGCGCGCCTGTAGTTCCAGCTACTCGGAAGGCTGAGGCGGAAGGATCGCCGGAGCCC
>CAUYQG010175435.1:0-28227 GCA_963574415.1 Tarsius wallacei | reverse complement strand
CTAACTTTTTGATTTATTGTAGAGATGAGGTCTCACCAAGTTGCCCAGGTGGGTCTTGAACTCGCGGGCTCAGGCAATTCACTCACCTCGGCCTCCCAAAGCGCGGGATTACAGGCTGAGCCACCGAGCCCTCTACTCCTAATTTGCTAAGGATTTTATTGGGTTTAGATTTTGTCAAATGTTTTCCTGTATTTATTGAGATAATGATATGGGGCTTTTGTTTGTTTGTTTGTTTGTTTTAGTTTGACAGTAAGATTGATTCTACTGATTGATTTTCAAATGTTATATTAACCTTGTATTCTTGGGATGAACCACACTGGTACATGACATATTACCCTTTTTATATATTGTTCCCTCCCTAGTCAGTTTGGCTAAAGGTTTATCACTTTCTCTATTGTATTGATTATGTCAAAATTTCTTACTGTATTTTTTAATTGTTTTTGTTTTCTATTTCCTTGACTTCTGCTCAGATCTTTACATTTTCTTTACTCTGTCTACTTTGAGTTTAATTCTCTCTTCTTTTTCTAGTTTCGTAGGATGAAAGTTGAGATTTTGATTTGAGAACTTTCTTCCTTTCTAATATAAGAATATAATGCTATAAAATTTCCTTAAGTATTAATTTCGCAGTGGTCAACAATTTTTGATATGTTGAATTTTTATTTTTATTCAGTTAAAATTGCTGTATAATTTCCCTTTGATTTCTTCTTTGAGTCATGGGTTAAAGTATGTTATTTAGTTTCTATTACTTGGGGATTATCTCCAGGCCTTTCTATCAATTGAATTCCATTGTCAGACAACATACGTCTGTGACCTGAATCCTTTTAAACATACTGAGACTGAGTTTATGGCTCAGAATATCTTGGCAAATGTTTCTTTTGCGCTTGAAAAGACTGTGTATTTTGCTACTGTTGGGTGGAGTGCTCTATACAAGGGGGGGAACCAAAAAAAAACAGAAAACAGAGGGCGGGCACTTTGTAGTACAGGCTTCTCCTGCTAGGTAAGTGTTCTAGGAAACCATTGGCATCTGTGTGCCAGCTAACATTGTTGGGAGAAGATGCATTCAGCTTCAGTGATTTTTCTTATTTTTTTTAAGATTCTTTCAACGCATTTGCCCCTATCATGATGGGTGATCTACAAGCGCACCTGCCCACACCACGTTGAGTGTTCAGCAGTTTGGGACCAAAAACAACATGACCTCCATGCTCCACCCTCCCTATTCACTTGATCTCACCCCCTATCGACTTTTTTTTGTTTCTCTGGATGCAAAAATGTCCTGAGAGGGAAAAGTTTTGCCAATGTGGAAGAGGTGAAACAAAAAACAGCAGAAGCACTAAAAGGCATCAAAATGAACAAGTTCAAAACTGTTTTGAACAATGAAAAAAGCATCTTGATAGGTGCATTGCATCAAATGGAGAGCACTTTGAAGGTGACTGATATTTAAACATGTAAGAATAAATACACAATTTTTTATAAATAAATTCCAGATTTTTCTGGGTACCCCTTGCGCATGTCAATTAGGTCATATTAGATGACAGCGTTATATAAACATTCCATATTCTTAATCATTTTCTGTCTATTTGTTCTATCAATTATTGCAAGATGGTTATTGAAATCTTAAATTGCAGTTGTGAATTTGTCTGTTTTTCTTGAGGTTTTATCACATCTCACTCCACGGATATTGAAACTCTGTTTATTAGATACACAAATATTTCAGATTTTTATGTTTTGTTGATGAATACATCCCTTTTATCATTTTGAAATGAACTTCTTTTCCCCAATCCTTTGCCGTCAAACCAAGCTTGTCTGATATTAGATAGCCACACCTGCTTTCTTTTGATTAGTGTTAGTATGGCATATATTTTTCTGTTTTTTTACTTATACCCTCCTCCCTGTGTCTTCATATTTAAAGCTTATTTCTTGTAGGCAGCATATAGTTGGCTCTTGCTTTTTAAAAATCCAATCTGGCAATCTCTGCCTTGAGATATTGAGGTCATTTACATTTCATATCATTATTAGTATGCATAGGTTTAAGTATTTAATTTTGTTATAACTTTCTGGTTTCATTTTTTGGTAATTGAATTAGGGTTGATGCCATACATGTTTTACATATTGTGATGGTAAACACACAACATGTTATGAGATGTGAGTTATGAGTTAAGAGCATAGTATGAGAACCTGACACTAATATGTTTCCAGTTCTCCCCTCTCAGGTTTATGCTATTGTTCTCATGCATTTTACTTTTACATAGGCAATAAATCGTACGCTACATTGCTATTATTTTTACTTAAACAGTTGATTCTCTTCTTTAAAATCTTTTTAACTGAACAAAAAGAAAAATATCTTAATGCATTTACCCATGTCTTTGTCATTTCTGGCACTCTTCATTTCTTTGCATAGATCTGTATTTTCATGTAGTATCTTTCTTCTTCTGCCTGAAGGATTTTAAGATTTTATATTTTTAACCTTTACAATTTTAACATTTCATACAGTATGGGTTAGCTGATGAATTCATTCTGTTTTTGTATGTCAGAAAAAGTCTTCACCTTTGTTTTTGAAATATATTGTCTCTGGGAATATAATTCTGTGACAGCTTTGTTCTTTCAGTGCTTTAAAGATGCTACTCCACTATCTTCTTTCTTACATTGTCTCTAATAAGAAATCTGCTGTCATCCTTAACTTTGCTCTTTCATAGGTAATATGTGTTTTTTTAACTGGTTCCTTTTCATTTATTTTTAATTTTTTTATCACTGGCTGTCAGAAATTTGATTATAATGTGTATTGGAGTTGTTTTTCCTTTTTTTTCATGTTTCTTATACTGAGCACCTTGGATCTTTTTTTTTTTTTTTTTTTGAGTTGAAGTCTCACTCTATCACCCAGACTGGAGTGCAGTGGCCACTCCCGGCCACCACAGCCTCGACCTGCTGGGCTCTGGTGATCCTTCTGCCTCAGCCTTCCAAGTAGCTGGAACTACAGGCGCGCGTTACCACACCCGGCTAATTTTTTTTTTATTTATTGTAGAGGTGAGGTCTCACCAAGTTGCCCAGGCGGGTCTCGAACCCACGGGCTCAGGCAATCCACTCACCTCAGCCTCCCAAGGCATGGGATTACAGGCTGAGCCACCGAGCCCGGCCTGGATCTCTATGTTAATCGTTTTTACTAAATTTAGGGATTTTCTGACCAATATGTATTCAAATTTTTAATCTCTTCTTCTCCCTCCTCTCTTTTGAAGACTCCAATTACACATATGTCAAGGTGCTTGAAATTGTCCCACAGCTCGCTGATGCTCTGTTTCATTTTTTTTGTGAGTTCTCCTTTCTCTTTTCTTTTCATTATTTTTATAATTTTGAGAGTAGTCACCTTTTCTTTTGCCTAAATTTGTCTAAATAACCATAACCCCTTCTAGCATATTTTTTTATCTCATACATTGTAATCTTCCTCTGTAGGAGTCCACTTTGAATCTTGTCTTGTAGTTCTGGATCAGATTCATTTGATCAATTCTGTTAATCCTCATTATGAGGTGTATCTTCCTGCCTCTTTGCATGTATTATGGCTTTTTATTGGATGCCAGAGATTGTGTATTTTACCTGCTTGGGTGCTGACTATTTTTTATTCCTATAAATATTATTGAGCTTTACATTGGGATGAACTACCTGAATAGTTTGACCCTTTTGAGGTTGATTTTTAAACATGTTAAGTGAGACTGGAATGGTGTTTCATCTAGGAATAACTGTTCTCCTCAATGAAAGCAAGACCCTTCTGTGCACTCTACCCAGTTCTCTGTGAATCTTGAAGTCTTCTACTCTGGCCAACAACAACAGGCACCATTCCCAGCCCTTTGTAAGTGCCAAGTGCTATTATCGTTCATGTTTCAGGGTGGTTCTTTCTGTGTCCTCAAGCTGTTTCCTTATACTATGCGCTAATCAGTACACAGCCCCTTTCTAGAGAACAGTAACTAATCAAACATATTTATAAATTGTTCATACACTTGTCACATGCTCCTTAATATAGTTCTTTGGGTGTGCTCTGAACCATTGGGTGTGGTTCCCAAATAAGATTGCCTCATGACAAGCTGTCACATGCTTCTGAGATAAAAACAGTCACAGGAATTTTGAACCTTAACTGCTGTTCTGAACTAAAAATATAGAACTAATCATTATAAAACATGCCAAAAAGTATGCTAAATTACTACATATTGACTTCATGCATGTTTTATTTTTCAGAGACAATTTTCAATTCAAAATCAAAGCAAGAAGGGATTCCTTTGGGAACAATTTTAAGCACCCAGTTGAATGAGAAACAAAAGATTTCCAAATGGTCTACGTCCATTATTTAAAGTACTTGCTTCAAATAGATGGTTTTCTACTTTAAGCCACATCCCAGTTCCCTTCCCCAGGAAGAAGTAACATTTTTCAAAAAGGAGACAAGAAAACTCATGAAAATTAGTTCACAACACTTCTACAAGAGGTAGGCATAAGCCATGTGGGTCAACATATAGTCATACTGTATTTGAAAACAAATGTTAAAATTCTGTCTCGATTTTCACAATCCTGTAGCACATTACATATCAATAATTGCTTGCTGAATAAATTAATAAGTTTCAATTAAAAGTTCTATTCAATTGAATTGTGGTCAGTTTCTAAGCCATATATTGGATATTATAGACATGTTGGAAAAATCATAGGTTTAGCCTAAGAATAAAACTCGATTGTTAATTTTAAAACCCAATTCCCAATTTTTTAAAACTTGTTGCTTTTTTAAAAAGTACCAAATATGACTCATGACTGCAAAAAATTGTATTATCCAAACTATATTTGCTATTTATAGTGTATTTTCAATTCTTCTATCATATGAGCTTCTGATATTTGAAAAAAATGTATAAAACCCAGTCTATTGAAATTAGTTCATTAGGACATAAAACAGCTCATCTGACACACAGTTTGGTCATTTCAAGGTATTGATACTTCTGAAACACATTTAAGACCACACAATACAGAATGAGGTCAAAACACTGAAATCTTCATTTGGGCTCATGGATATGAGTTATATGTGACTAGACCAAATTTCCAGGCAGTTTAATTTATGTACTTCAACAGAAAGCATTGTCAGTGTCATACAACTCTTTCACTCAGCAATCTATATTTGAAAAGAAGCAAGTGTTATGTATCTGGAAGAAAACAAAAGCTATGAGATGGGACATAGAATTCAGCCTCGGTGCATAGAAAATATGCCACGAGGAAGAAACAGGAAGCATAGATACAGGCACAGTGGAGTCACCACAAACTCTAAGCTGCTTCTTTGAAGCAAATCACCCAAGGAAACGACCTGATTCTAATTTTGTGCCCACGTACCAAAGAGTCATACAGGATCCTCCTCTGTCTCCAGAGGGGCCTTCAGACACAAGGGCAGTAGCAGCATCATGGAAATATTTCCCCCTTGGGATTCACCCCAACTGCTCGGTCATGAAGTGTCTCCTGAAGGATGGAGAGCATCTTTTCTGGCCAGGATACCCTGCTTTGAATAATGCTCTAATTCAGTTCTCTTACTTGCCAAGCCAAATGTAAGATTATAAAATTCTTCTGGGAAAAGTCTGAAGGCTCTACTAACTTGGTAACAGGAACCTAGACATGTCTGCTCTTCAAATGTGGGATGGGATGGGGACACCCAGGGGAGTAGGAGTTCAAGGTACCCCTCAACTAGAAAAGGAAATCAAAGCAAGGCGCAAGGCACAATGCAGCCAGATGCTGGCTAACCACAGTTCTGCCATTCCAGTGAAGTCAGTCAAAATGAAAGGTTTCCTCCCTCTGACCCAGATGCACAAGCCCCTCCCTGGCGTTAAAGCTGTGGTCACATGATATGCCTGCTTTGCTCCTGTGAGGTGGGCTCGATGGGACGAGGGGAGGCACCTTTCAACCTCATTAGTCCTGGTAGCCCAGGAACTGGTGTCTTCACTGAACCCTCATCCCCTCAAAGCATCGCAAATCCACCACTGACAAGTTTTCCCAAGGAGAGGAGGCCAGAGAACAAGTTGGCCTTCACTCTTTCACTTCACAAGAAATTTGTTTTCTGCCAAGAAGCCACTCACCCACCAAGCCGTTGTACGATCCAGTTAGAAGATGCCCTTTCAACGCCATCCAGCTTGCACCAAGAGAACTTGAATGGGGCTGCCTCCCACAGGTTCTCACGTGTTAGCATCACTTAAATACGTGGTTAAAGAGAAGTTCGTGGAAAATGGTCAAAGCTGTCCCGACTGCCTTTAAACATTCTATAGTTTCTTAAGCTGGTACCAGGTGTCTGAAGAACCATGGACACAAAGCCAGCTTGGTATGAGAAAACTGTCTGGTTTTTTACAACTATATCCCAGCATTGTTCTGTGTCCTATGGCAGGTACTCAATACGTACGTATCAAAAGAATGAACCAGATGTTTTTATGATGATGGCATATTTTGTGTTTTTTATTTTCCTATATTTTAATTGTTTTTATGTTACAGATTTTGCCTGTGTCATGAGGAAAATGTGAGAGGGAAACTGAATTAATGATATTAACATGAACTCTCCTTCCTCTGGAGAGACACCAAGAGTAACACAGGGCATTCTGAAGTGGCTACAGGTGACCCCGGGCAGCGGGCTTGTCTGCCTCAAAGAACGCAGTACTGGTGGTCCCCACAAGCTGACAGGGGGTCGGAAGCCTTGCAAGACCAACCAGACTTCACTTTTGACAGCCTCAGGCAGGGTCACAGCTATCCCAGAAATATCAGCAAAAGAGACCAGGATCTAAGAATGATGGTCTCCAACTACATCCACTTTGCTGAGAAGTCCATGGTTTTTGTCCTTTGTGGCTAATATTCTATCGTGTATACGTACCGCATTTTCTTTATCCAGTCTGCTTCTGCTGGGCAGTGGGGTTGGATCCATGTTTTTGCTATTGTGATTAACATGCAGCAACAAACATGCATGTGCAAGTCTTTTTGGTAGAACAAAATAAAGTTCAGAGAGAGAGGGAGAGAGAGACACCAGGAGCCCAGATTCTCAAAGAACAAAGCACTTTCCGGACACAGTAGACACCAGGGATGCCGCTACTCCTTCCTGTAACTCTTTCCCATCTGATGTTGTGGCCCGGCCTCACAAGTCTTCATGGCACACCTGCCACTTCATAGCCCGGTACCTTCCTCGCCCCAGCACTGTCACAACACACCATGGTGTCTGTCTAAGCCCTGTGTGTGCCCTCAGTGATGTGCCTGTCTTCTCCATCTTGACGCCAGCTCCACATCAGAGACTGGAGGAGGGAGGGAAGGAAGGTAGCCGGGTGGGCTCCCAGGCTTTGCAACACCCCATAAAATGGCTAGGAAGAAGCCAGATGCGCTATCTCCAAGCTCAGGGGGGAGAGTTTGAGCAACCCTAGTCAGACCAAGGAGACGCCTGGGCACTGCCTCCCCAGCTCTAAGACCTTCACAGACCAGGAAGAGCCTCTCATTTTAGTAAGAAATGGAACCCCCGAAACCACCATGCACACGTGGACACGGGATGCCAGAGGCAGCAGCCGGGTGGGCTCCCAGGCTTTGCAACACCCCATGAAATGGCTAGGAAGAAGCCAGATGCACTATCTCCAAGCTCAGCTGTGGGCAGGTTCGTAAGGCCCACCTCCCTGGCAGGGCCAAATGTCCTCAGGACACACCTTTTTAACTCCTTAGCTCCCAGCATCAAAGTTTCCTAAGTCTGCTATGGATGGGAACATAATCAAAACAACAGACATAATTAAAAGGGCCTTCAGAAGGGGGGCAGGGAAAAAAAAAAGCCAGAGCCAGTTCCAAGCACAGCCTCCATTCAGACACCACCTTAAGCCTACAAGTTTTTTTTTAATTAAATTTACATTTTAAAAATGTTTTCCAGGACCTAAGCTGGAATATAGTTGGAGAATAATGAGAATTATGGTAAGCATTTCTCTTTTCCGGTGGACCCAAACAGCAAAGAGTAAGTAGAGCTGACAGAGCGTGATGGACCTTTGAGCCCGATGTCCGTCACAAAGTGGGGACTCAGCTAGTGGGGAAGACGTGTCAAGGAGATTCGTTTTCACTTTCGTCTTTTTTTCATTTTTTACTTTTTGTTGTTGTTGTTTCTGAGTCAGGGTCTCACTCTGCCACCCAGGCTGGAATGCAGTGACATGACCATGACCATCATGGCTCACGGTAGCCTCAACCTCCTGGACTCAGGTGATCCTCCCTCCTCAGCCTCTCAAGTAGCTGGTGCATGCGTATGCCCAGCTAATTTTACTTTTTGTAGAGAGGAGGTCTTGCTATGTTGCCCAGGCTGGTCACAAACTCCTCGGCTCAAGCGATCCTCCTGCCTTGGCCTCCCAAAATGCTGGGATGACAGGTGTGAGCCACCACACCCAACCTTCACTTTCTTCTCTTAAAAAAACCACAGAAGCGCGTATTTCTTATTTCTGCATGTTCCTCTCTGATGAAGGAAAGGTTATATCAAAATTGCTTTCTAAAAACCCAAGGGCAAAGACAGGCACAGTGCTGCACCAAGCCCAAGGCTAGAATCACACGTTTAGACCACGCCTCAGACATCTGTGCCCAAGCCTTCTGTGGCCGGGGTCCACGCTACAGACCTGAATCCCTGGATTTGGGGTTGTGGACTGAAGGAGGCGGACACCATTTATCGCCACAATCCTTCCCCATCCCTCTCGTAAGACTAAAATACCAATGTAAAGCCGTGACCTGCCTGTGGAAACACATAGGTGTTATGCAGCTGTGCTCACCGCACGTACACACACGTGCACCCCAGAGGGGCCTGGGGGCTGAAACCTCTTCCCGGCCCATCTGGCGCCTTCCCCCACCCCTCCTGTGTCAGTGCTCTTTCGTGCAAGTGACCACGAACAGTGGATCTAAATTTGGCACATTTCAAGGTCAAGTGATGCAGCAAACAGAATTTGACCTTCGACAATATGCCTCTGTCCACTCACCCATCCTCGCAAACGCGCGCGCACATCACACTTCACCTGCTGGGAGTTCATCAGCCTTCATCCTAGAACTCAGCTTGTGCCTTCAGCGGGTGCTCATAGGAGAGATGTGACACCCAGGGGGTGGAGGGGGGTGTTCTCCCTTCCCCCCACACTCCAGCCCCCATTCCCGGCCCCACACAGCTGTGAGAGCGAGGAGGGTGTGTTTTTTAACCCCATGGATTCAAACAGGCACAGAATCCGAGGAAGCCCCAAAATGAACATCAAGTGAAAAAAAAAATTCCAGTTTTCAAAAGTCTAATTATGTATTTACATGAATTACATAACCCACATACAATCACAAATGACCAAGCAGGTGACACAATGCCGCCGTGTCAATGGGAGGAGATAGAGTGAAGATGCCAGGAAGCCCCTCGCTCATCCACAGAAAGGGACCTGGCAGACAGGCTCCCCCACTCTGATCTGGCACGTCCTTCGACACTGCTTGGGGATACTCGCGTGACAGATGGGAGGGTGGTACAGTCCAGGCTCTGCCCATCTCTGACCACGGCGCGAGGGCTGGCACCAGCAAGGCAGTGGTCTGGCTATCTCAGCATCTGCTCGTGAGGCTGGAGCCTCCTCCCCAAGTGACTGGGGGCTGCGGTTCTCTACGACAAGACCCCAGGGACGCGGACCCCACTGCCCACAGACCACACCCACCCCCCGTCAGCATCTCTCCCAGAACGCCTATTGACATGAATTGCATAAGTCAGTGTTTATTTATTTACAGACCATTACAGTTTATTGTATCAATTGCCAAAAGCATATAACATTTTGCTTTTCTTTAAAAAAAAAAAATAGGTACCAAAACAAAATTAACTCCAAAAGTAGACATTAAAGTAGCATTTTCTAGAAATCCGTGGAGATTTTAGTCTTTCCTTTCAGGTGGATCATCTCGGGTCTCCTGCTACTTTAACATTACTTTTGGCTGTCTTCTAAAATCAATTTTTTTCAGTGCTAAATATTATACCTACGACATCCTAGAAACTTGATTCTTCCCTGTGGTCAAATGTTTAACGTTTTTTTCAGCAAAAAAAAAAAAAAAATTAAATGCCTTTTGGAAAAACTAAAGCCTGAATATGTGCACATTTTAGCAGCAGCAAAGGGTTAAATAATAAATAAAAATACTACTTCATGGGATTAAATGCAGTTTGTGTTTAGAAAGTTTTTAAAAAGAAAGAAATAAAGAGGACATTCTGACCTTTACCATAAATCAATTATTTTACAGCACTCTGTCCCCTCCCCAGAATATCTCTTAATTCCAAATATTAGACGTGGTTCTTCCTTTAACGCACACCAGCAGGAGGGCGTGGCCACGTGCTCTGGACTTGGACTGCAGAGAGGCCATACACTGTCATGACAAGCTATGCGCCTCTAGCACGGAACAGATTTAACTCACCAGTGACACACTTTTATTTGTCATAGAGAATGTGCATCGGAGCAAAACAAAGTTGGAATATTCAACTTTAAAATTAGCTCCACAAATCCTGACACATTTTTCAACTGTCACTTTCAATTTCCCAACATAGCCAACTCGAAAGTGCTCTGTGGAGATGAGAATTTGTTATCAATTCCTTTTTCTTAAATATTGCTTTAAGAATTTGACTCTTTCCTCCTTAATATACAGTAGGAAATTGTCTCCCTCACCCAAGGGCAAGTTCCAAAATTATTGCTACTGAAGAAATATGTATCCTTAGGCTTCTTGGCATAAAATGTTATAAAAGCCTTGGAAAAGATATTCTATAGAGAAACCTCCCTCTAAAAAAACTGAGCGCTGCGAAGACCGTTGTAAAAAACAAAGCACAGTCAAGTATAATGCCTTCCTCCTCATTGTCACTCTCGATCAAGATTTATTTAGTTCCATTTTGCAAGTTTTACTTGAAGGGTGCTCTGACCACATAATGATAACAGTTCACACCGAAAGTCATTTTCCCTAAGAGATGTTACAATGACCC
This sequence comes from Tarsius wallacei, assembly GCA_963574415.1. Lineage (NCBI taxonomy): Eukaryota > Metazoa > Chordata > Mammalia > Primates > Tarsiidae > Tarsius > Tarsius wallacei. The sequence goes on along the minus strand of CAUYQG010175435.1, from coordinate 17,270 downwards.
CTACAGTACTTGTATAATTTCATAGTTGATAGCCAAGTGCACAAATAAAAAGTTTACAAGTATGATCCTGTTCCTCTGATTCTTGTCTCTTAAAAAAAAAAATTAGTCTGTGCTATGCAAGCTTTTTTTTTTTCTTTTCTTTTCTTTTTTTGAGAATTCTAAATCCATAAAATGTTTGATGTCAGTCCTGCTGTTCTGGAGATGACTGGCTAAAATAAATGCACAGTTATTATGTAGCTTTGGTATCTTCTGTGATAGGTCTAAACAAGTAAGACATAGGCCAACCCTCAGGCTTTCCAACCATGCCATTACAATAATGGTGTCACTTATGAGAGAGGAAATATTACAGACACAGAATAAAAGTTTGAGACCCAGTTTTTCTTTAATCCTCTGGGGTAAGCTATGGAACAAGCAGTCTGAAGAGTGAATACTCAGTGTCAGAAGTCATGTGCATAAGTATACAATAATACGGGCACAAAAGAGATTGTCGCCTTGAGTACATTGGGGTCATCAGTGTCCCAGATCCATGCACTGTTAGAGCTACTTGCATGAATTTACCACAGGTTCATAGCGGACTTTGCCATTTAATGCTTACAGAGCCTAAAGCTTCCAAAATGCCTATCTGGCCTGTACATATTTCATTAAAAATAAACTCTATATAATAAATAAATATATAAAATAAATAAAATGTCGCCTTTGGAATTTCTATAAATAAATTTAACTTTTTTTTTCTTTTTTTTTTCTCTTTTTTTTTTTTACTAAGAGGTCTTTGCCTTAAGTTCACTGGGCTGACACCAGTGAGAAGGAACTGAAATCGTCTCTGAAGTAAGACCGCACCCTCCATGCCTCTGAGAATGCAGCGAGCCCCCCGCGGGCCGCTGGCCAGCATCCTGACGCGTCGAGGGATGGGCGGCTGGGCGGAGACAGGATGAAGGGACAACGGGCCGAAATGTAAAAGCGTGTCTATTTCCAGCATGCATGGGGCCGCAGTCCTCCGGGCTCTGGCTTCCCTCCGGCGCCCCGCCTCATGCGCTCACACACTCACACCCCCCGCGCCCAGCCTCTCTCGCCTCTTCCTCGCGGGAAACCGAGCAAGCAGCCCCAGGCGGCCCTCCGGGAGGACGAGCCGCTAAGGGCAGAACGAAATCAGCATGTTCCCATCCAAGCCTCCATCATACATCATGCATGCGACAAAGTTTGGCAACAGTGGAGCTGATGGATGACACAGCTAATCAGTAAGAACCCACCGCGGGAACCTTTATAGTGGTTACTCTGTTAAGGGCTCAAGTGAAGAAACCGTCTTTGTCAACTTTGGCTTAGAATATCCTTATATAGTTCGGGTACTTTGTCAGGGTCCACGGGCCTAGGTAAAAAATGTGTGAATTTCTGGTGCCGCTTAGTCCTGGTTCCCTCTCTTGGAGTCCCGTCTTTATTTAACGCAACATAGTATCGCCTTCCAGTGTCGGCGTGCTTATATAGGTTGGATGAGTACGTGTTATACCAGTTTTCTTCGAACTGTTCTCTGAATACACACTCTTGGGTTAGTTTTTCCTGTAAAAGAAAAAAAGAAAGAAAAGAAAAGAAGGCATAAATAAACATACTGCAAAATCAGCTACTTTTTATATTAAAAGTAATATGCTTGTGGCTACGCAATATAACCCTCGTGAGAAAACACTGATTTGCAATCCTCTTAATGCATTTCGCAAAAACTCGATCAACTTCACTGCATTCTAGTTTTTTATTCATAATGACCAAAGGGCCAAAGGCTCTAAATCAGGCATGTCTGGCCCACGGCCCGCGGGCCACATGCAGCCCAGGACAGCTAACAATGTGGCCCCACAAAGTCTGCTAACATCATGTATTCTTAGCATTTATTTTCTTCATGACCCCATGCGTAGTTCCATTTCTGAAGTTCAAAGCCACTCCTCATTCATGACGTCGCTTTTTGGCAGCGCATACATCTGTGGGCAGCTGCTTTCAATGATGAAGCCCACAAGGAGCAAAATTCAAACACACCTTTCTGACAAGCACCTTGAGAACTCCCTGAGAACTGCGATCACTTCCATCGAACCAGACGTGGAAACAGATTAGTTTTACCAAAACAAGGTCAAATATCTCACTACTTTTATAGTGTTCTCATTTTTCTAAACTTGGTAATTTAAAAAAAATAGTTTAAAAAGAAACTGTTTTATGTATATACACTAACTACACCATGTAATTTATGTGTAGCCCAAGACAATTCCTCTTTACTTGATGCAGCCCAGGGAAGCCAACAGGGTAGACCCCCACGCTCTAAATGTTTTTTAGTTAAGCTCCTCCACTTGCCAATTATCAGAATGAATCAAGTGCAAAGACAACACACTTGACGGCCTGTCCCCATTTTTACGACGACAGTTACACAGTGACCAGTTTGGGAGGGAATGCCTTCCTGGAGCAAAGGCATAGGTGCGTTTTTCAGAAAGTACGGGCTATGGAGACCGACACTGGAAACTCCACCCCCACCACCCCCACCTCAGTGAGGCCACTTTCTGCCCTTGTTAGCAGTGGCATTTATTTCTTACTCTGAGTGATTTGCGAACCTCCGTGTGCAATTGGGTCACCTCAGATGCTTTTCCAAGATGCAGACTCCTGAGCCACCAACTCTGTAAAACTCTATCCAGAAATTCTCAAAATATGCATTTTTGAACAGGCCCCAGGACGAATTCTGATCATCCTCAGTCCACCTTTTAAAACATACTGCTCCTATCATGACCGAGTGGGTCTTCCCGAATACAAAGTTTAAACAAATACTCTGGCCCCCCTGTTTTCTTGTATTTAGTTAGGAGAAGAGATCTCCAACTTTGAAGGCCAAGTTCTTGGGTACACAGATACCCAGAGGAAAACTGTTTGTTTCTATACATCTAGACCAAAAAAGTTCCACATCTTCCTAGATGGTTTACACTCCCCTCCACTGAACTCTATGAAAGTCAGTGTCCCCCTGGAGCCCATGACCCAGGGCTCCCACAGCTGTAATGCTCGTGGCCAGTAATGCTCGTGGCCAGTAACGACCAGAAATAACATACACACCGCGTCCCAGAGTCACAGGCTCCCTCCAGGCAGGACCTGTGTGCAGCTAAGCGCAGCCCCAGGAAGCAGGCAAAGGATTCACTGACGTTTCTGCTCTCCTCAGCACTCAACTGACACTCAAAATCAACACCTTCCTAGACAGCGCTTTAGAAAAGTAAATACTGAAATGACTTTGCGCTTATCTACCTGACACATAAATAAGAAAACAAATAAACAGACACAACTGGAGAGCGCTGGACATGCTTCCCTTTCTGTCTTTCAGACCTAGAGGATGGATAGCAAATTTACTACGTACTCAAAATACAGACATCCTTTCTCCACACACATAGTTACCTCAGGACACAATTTAATACACTGAATTCATAGATGTCATGGAATAGAATCTGTCGTCTCCCACGCCCATGTGGTGAATCAGGACAGCAAGGGAGCACAGGGAGAAACGGGACAAAGCCCATCAGCAGGTCGCTGAAGAAACCTTCTCCATGTCCCCTCCCAAACCCAAGGACTCAGCAGCCCCCAGGCCTGACCCCCCCCAAGATGCACTCTTCCAAGTAGCCAAAAGCCCTGGGTCGGTTTCTAGCAAGTCACCATCTCACTGCACAAATTTCTGCTACATGAGTTGAAATGAGGGAAAACAGAAAAGAAAAGAGATATTTATTTTGTACACACAGCATGCCCTTGCATCAGGTAAGGACCAAAGTGATGGGGAAATGCTGGACTGCTGGTGTTGGTTTACAGGGGAAAACGGACCCCCTGCCCCACACGGAGCCTAGGGCATCCTCCAGGCAAACATCCCCTGTGCTGGGGAGATTAGGCTGAATGGGATCGCTCTCCCATCCTGCCCCCACTGAAACCAATCGTATTCTGAAAATGCGTTAAAGACATTAGCGGCTATTTTAGTCTCTGCTTCCATTTGCATCATAAATCGTGTCCTCGCTGGCAAGATCACTCCTGGCTAAAAATAGCTGGTTTGGGTTTGCTACAATCAAGTAAAATTTCTAAACAAATTATGTGCATTTCTGTTGTTCATTAACAAAATGGGCCAAAGTGTGGGCGTGGACGCTGGGCCTTCAGTTCTACAAAGGACAGGAAAAAACTGAGTCCAATTAAGCTTCTTTTTTTCAGCAGGAAACCACATCACCTAAGCCCCATGAAACTACCTTTTGTTTTTAAAAAGCAGAAGGGTCCTCCTCTTGCGACACTCCGAGCTAGGTGTGAGTCCTTATTTCCTTTGCATACACAGCAATCCACGGCACAGTAGCCTTTCTTGGGTCAGAAATAGACACACAGAAGCCTCAGCAGAAGGTAGTGTGTCTACACAGTGGGGAAGACCCAGCTTGGGAGCCAGAGGGCTACTCAGATCCCAGCTTCTCCTCTCCCGAGCGGTGGGACACCTATAACTAATCATGTCACCTCTCCAGTCTCCATGGCTTCATCTTAAGACAGGCTAACCAAACAGAGCCTGAGGCCAGGCACTGTGGCTCTCACCTGTAATCCCATCATTTTGGGAGGCTGAGGTAGGGGGACTGCTTGAGACCAGGAGTTTGAGACCATCCTGAGCAATACAGCAAGACCTCATCTCTACAAAAAAAAAAAAAATCAGCAGGGTCTGGTGGTGTGCATCTGTAGACCCAGCTACTCAAGGGGCTGAGGTGGGAGGATTACCTGAGCCCTGGAAGTCAAGGCTGTGGTGAGACATGAATGTGCCACTGTACTCTAGCCTGGGAAACAGAGTGAGACTCCGACCCAAAAAAGTAGTAAGTATCCTGAGACAGGGTTGTGACAAAGATGCCATCAGAGAACAGTGCTAAGCACAGAGGAAGCCCCCAACAGACAACAGTATTGTTGATATGATGACAGCGAATGTGCCTTTTCCAGTTAAATGCGTGGCACAGCACGGCCCAGAGTGAAGTGATTTGCCCTGGTCTAGACCACAGGATCTTGTTATGACGGAACAAGGGCATGGAGCAAGAAGCTTCCAGAGCCATCCTGGAGCCGCCACACTTGAGTGGGCCCTTTCCATCTTCCCCTTTCTCTAAGAGGTGCGATTCCTGCCGCCCCGCCCCAGGGTGCTGGTTCCAAGGGGCAGGTGCTGGGGAGGGGAGATCACAGGTCAAGGCCAGAGTTGGCAGGCCACGCTGAGGAGTGGCGGCAGCGACTCTCCTCAGAGTTGTAGGTACCTCTTTATTCATAAGGTAACTTTTTTGGCTGGGCATGGTGGCTCACACCTATAATACCAGCACTTTGGGAGGCTGAGGTGGAAGGTGGATCGTTTGAGCCCAGCAGTTTGAGGCCACCTTGGGCAACACAGCAAGACCTCATCTCTATAAAAAAAAAAAATCAAAAAATTAGTCAGGCAGGGTAATACACGCCTGTAGTCCCAGCTACTCGGGAGACTGAGGTGGAAGGAAGGATCGACCGAGCCCAGCAAGTGGAGGCTGCAGTGAGCCGTGACCGTGCCACTGCACTCCTGCCTGGGCGACAGAGTGAGACCCCAACTCAAAACAAAAAGCAACTTTTTAACCATGCGATCCATGGATGAGCATGGAAGGAGGGAAGCAGCGGGAGCAAATCCTGCACAGTAGAGGCGTTGCCACCTGAGACCGGAACGTGCATCTGTTTTCAGAGCTTCAGAAAAGAGTCTCACTTTATACTTTTCTAACCCTTTACCAGTTCAAAAAAAAAACCTAAAGTGCAGCTCGCTGCCGCATGCATTTCATGTCACAGAAACATACTCTTGGAGGCTGAAGCAAAACGGAGTGGTTTTCCACGTGAAGACAAAATTTAAAAACTGTCGTTAGAGTTATTTCTAAACAGAGCCTGTCTCTAATCCTAATGAGAATTACAAAAAAAAAAAAAGAGGAGAAGATGAAGAGGAAGAAGAAGGAAAGGGAAGAAAATCACCATCCTTTGTAATTCTCTCTTTTTTTAATCTCAGGGTAAACGCTATGGCCCCAGGCACCACCCTCAGGTTAAACAGGAAAGGGTTAAAGACTAAGGAAAATCCCTTTTTAAAAGTGAATAAGCTAAGACCCTGAACTGGTCTTTTCACTGCCCAGTTAACACCACCCTTTTTCCCTGGCAGGCTATTAGGTCGTTCACACACACGTGAGAGAACTTTCTCGGCAACCAAAAAAATAAAGTGAATTATTCCATCTAAAACAGTGCAACCTACAGCCAGCACTTTTCACGATGGCCAAGAGTCCAATCATCGCATCCACGGGAGGGCCGTATGACTTCAGTTAACAACTTGAAGGAGATTGTGCAGATGTCACATTGCAAGACCCCTGGTACATTTCAGGCCCTGTAATTGCACCAATGACACCCTCCTGATAAGCTTGCACACCCTAAAAATTAAAATCATCGTTACAAGTTCAAGACCCTGTTCCTCGACTAAACCACATAGGGCCTTTTAAATAGTTTCTTCCTCTTACTTAGGAAGAAAGTTTCTTCCTCTTACTTGGGATGATTCAATACATGACTTTTGTTTTGGACAGACAGAGTAGTAAGATTTACAGATTTACAGAATGTACCTTTCTAGAATTACACTTCAGTACTTAGGGATAAAATATTTAGTTGAGGTGAGTATATTTCTGTTACGTGTTTCTACTCCCAAATTATTTTTCTGAATCGAAAATAAGAAAATGAATGCAAATTCGGACAGCAAAAACGCTAACCTGTATTCTTATATATGAGCCAGGGGGTGGGGGTCAGGTTTGGGGGAGGGAGTGTCTGCCTTCAAATAAACTATACACTCCAGGATTATAGGACTCAGATGTTTTAAAACTCACCACATGTTTCCAATGCAGACAGTTTATAGAGTATTCCACTATAAAGTGATCAATTCTTGTTTTATTGTATTTCCATGTTTTAATTTTTTTTTTAGATTATTTAATTACAGCTGTTTATGGCATACCTATCTTTGAACTGTTGGATTATATCACTAGGCTTGGGTGGAGAATGTGGATTTAATTCAAAAGTCTACTAAAGCCCATGCTTTGGAACAAAATCTGGTGAATGTTAGCAACTATGGAAACCTCTTTTCATTTTATATCATCGAATTCCGAGCAGTGGGAAAAACTGAAATTAAAACTTCAAAACTTTTACCAATCCTATTAAAACCAAAGTATGAGATAATAATGTGAAAATTATAGTACAGCCCAGAGAATGCTTAGGAATGTTATAAGACATAAACTTATATAGACACTATTTTAAAATATTAGACAATTTGAAAACGTGTAACCCACATGGGCAACATTATGCTGAATTCGTATCTGCGCCCACTTAGAAAATGAAATCAGAGTTGTTTCAACAGTTGAGACCCCGTAATAGTTCTCAGTGAAGACGTAGAGACTTATGTCATGCTGCCATTTTGAAACATCATTTCCATATTAATAAACATGTGGCATGGCTTTTACCACACTATCCAAAATGGTTGCATTTATTCAACTCCATGGGTTGCATGAACTCCTTGCTACTGCACTATAAACTACCGCAATGCGCACATGCGTAGTCTGCAACTCTACAGACACTGACGCGACTGTAGAGTTCCCGCACATTTCATGAGTTAATGACTTCGACACAGTCACTCATTCTCATGCTTATGGTTTCTTCTGGTCACGGAATCTAAACCTCCCTTAACCGCAATTACCCACACAGACACTCTTTCTCATTCATAACCCAGGAGCCAGGCCTTAATGGGAGTCAGGGTGATTAAACACAGTGACTACAGGGCCACTGGTGAGAAGCCGGATCTTGTGACGCGCCTCACCTGGGGGAAGTCCCCAACTAGACAGACAGCAGCGGACATGAGAGGAGGCAAGAGGACCCCGCTTCCTATTATGTTAGACGCCCCAACCAGATCCAATCCCTCATGCTCACCTTCCAACCCATTTCTCAAAGCCTCCTTAGAGCTCCCGCTGTTCCACTTGGGCCTGCTGGCCACCAAAATCACCACCGGGATTGTGACATCAATTGGATCTGCAGTGCCTGGTCAGTGTTGGCAAAGTAAAGCACACAGTCTTCCCCTCATCCCATCAAAATGTACAGGAAATTAGAATTGTTCAATGAACTCCAGTCCTCCCGCACCCAGGAAAAAAGCAGAAGAAAACAGCGCCTTCTCCCCAAAAGCTGCTCACTTCAAAGACTGGGGTCCCACTCTGAAAGCGGACACACACACACACGCACACACTCACACACACACATGCACCCCCATGCACACATTTACATGCACACACTCCCATGCACGCACACACACTCATATGCATACACAAGCACACTCTCACGCACACACTCACATATACACAATCACATGTACACTCACACACATGTACACACACACACATGTCTTCCATGCTGCACACTCACAGCCATGTGGCACCCAACATGCTCCCAAGGACAGAACCTGCCACGTGTCCAACAAGACAAGCTTGACCATTAGGCTTTCTCGGAGGCTGCCAATGACAATGAACCCGTTCATCAGTGCATCTCAGCTCGTGAACCCCAGCCCGTTTTCAGAGATGCATTCCCACAGGGGAAAGAGAGTCGTGCTCAAGGAATGCTAGAATTCGAATCTGAAAAGTGAAGTATTCACTTCGAAAAATATTTTTGCTTGTGCTCATGTGTAGCCAAAGAACATTTAATTCTTCCATAAACAAACCTCTAGGAAAAATTCATCAAATTTCTTTGAGGATCTTAGAACACCAAGTAGAAAAAAAAATAACATGTAACATTTTTCCCTAGATTATGATCTGATTAGAGTAGCCACGCCATTCAGTGACCACTTAAAATGCACACCAGAGGTATGCAAAGGCAGAAAATATTTCAGATTACATATCACCCAGTAAAACTAAGAGTCTATGCCCTTGAAGGATCAGTGGAGGAGAAACAGAGAGGTGAGGGGTCAAATCAAGGAAATATGGATTCGAGGAGGATATTATCCAGACAACTGTATCCATTGACTTGGTTACCCCAACAATCATCAGGGATATTAGGGGGCCAGAATCAAAAAAAAAAAATGCACCAAAGACTACCCATAATAGACAAAGCAGGATTTATCTGGCAGATCATCTGCATACATAAAATGAGGAAAATTAGAAGATTAACAATAAAATGACAGAAACCCAAAGACAAACTGTCACGGACTGGAAGATTCTGGAATCACCTTGGTAAAAACATGTACACCTTCCAGCAACTTGCATAATCTGGTAACTGTTAGGTGGGGGCACTGACATTCCTGGGCCTAAATTTCCCTCTCTGTAAAGTGAAGGAATTAGGCTAAGAGATTTCTTTCTTTTTTTTTGAGTCGGAGTCTCACCCTGTCGTCCAGGGTGGAGTGCAGTGGCATACTCACGGCCACACCAGCGTCGACCTGCTGGGCTCTGGCGATCATTCCACCTCAGCCTTCCAAGTAGCCAGAACTATAGGCATACACCACCATGCCCGGCTACTTTTTTGATTTATTGCAGAGACAAGGTCTCACCAAGTTGCCCCGGATGGTCTCGAACTCCTGGGCTCAGGCAATCCTCTCGCCTCAGCCTCCCAAAGTGCTGGGATTACAGGCTTGAGTCACCACTCCCGGCCGGACTAAGAGATTTCTAAGGTCCCACTGCATCTAAGACTCTGGCAGGTCCTTCTTGGAAACATCAAGATGTGGAAAGCAAAGTCACTCTCAGGGACTCTGGAAGGATACACCACGCAGGAACTGGAGCTGGCAAAAGGGAGAGACCAGCGGGACAAGCCACGTCACCTGCCCGCTGCCAGGGAGGGGCTGACTGGGTGCAGACAGAGTCCAGAGACTGAGGCTGCTGCTTCAAGGAGCGGGGAGGGGCCGGGGAGAAGAGACACACCCCAAGGGCCTCGCTGCAGCCTCGATTTGGGGCCTGCCTCCTCCTCCTCCAACCTCAGTCTCCACAAACACGGCGTGCTCATGAATGGACTGCCTGAGCCATAAGCCCCACAGCATGGGCTGCCAAAGAGAACTCACTGGGAAGAGAAACCATATCCCGCGGGGAAACAAAGCCAGCCACAGTGTAGACCACCCAGGCTGAGGGGGAGCTGGACACGAGCGCCAGGCAGAGAAGATACAGCAGCAATAGGGAACCACACCAGGACCCCCTCAGCGTCCTCAGACATTCCCACATGGCCTTCTCAGACCCCCCCTTGGATGCCCGGGTCCCCTCGGCACCCTCATCTCCACCCACACCCCAGGGGAACTCGATGCAGGACTGCAGGGTGGATGGTACTGGCCCTGGCACTGGCACCCACTCCTTGGGGCCCCCATCCTGGCCACCACTGAACTCAGGTCAGCCAGACTTCCCAGGCCCAACTCCTTGCTGCCAACCCCTCTTCTGGGATCAAGACAACCCCTCTCTGCCTCCACACCTACAGGACGATGTCCAGTTGTCTTGGGGACACTGTCTCTGCCAGTGCCAGGGCTAAGACAGCCACTGGGCTATTCTATTCCTCCTGAATACCAAGTCCACACGCCAACACAGGCCTTTTTAAAAATGGTGGCTTCACCCTGAAATGCTGACTCTGACGTCAGCGTTTGAGACGTTTGATAGTCCATGGGCTCACCTTATGAACTATGAATATAGAAATATTACTAAATATATATAATGTTTTTTATTGTTAAAAAATAGCAATAACCCAAAAGTAAATGGAATCTCTACTAAAAGAAATACTCAGTAGCTCATGCCTGCAATCCTAGCACTTTGGGAGGCTGAGGTGGGAGGACCTCTTGAGCCTAGGAGTTTGAGACCAGTCTGGGTAACATAACAAGACCTAGTCTCTATTAAAAAAATAAAATAAAATAAAAAATGAGCCAGGCATGGTGGTGTGTGTCTGCAGTCCCAGCTACTCAGAAGGCTGAAGTGGAAGGACTGCCTGAGCCCAGGAGGTCAAGGCTGTGGTGAGCCATGATTGTGCCACTGCACTCCAGTCTGGATGACAGAGGGAGACCTCAAATTTAAAGAAAAAAAGAAAAAGAAAAAGAAAGAAATTTCTTTAACTAAGTAGATGAAATAATAATGGATAGCATATGAGAAAAAAGCATGCAGAATTAATCTTGATAAGGTTTTATGGTAGACATTTTAATGTAGAATTTGAGGGGCATCACATTTTGATCTGAAGAAACATCTTTATTTACCTTTGAGACTGTCACGAGTCTCAATTTCTGAATTCAGACTTGCAAGCAACATGGTGTCAGTATGCCCCTGGCACAAGCACAGCCCTCCCCCAATGCCACACGCACCTGCGGCTAACACATGGGTGCCCAGCAATCACATAAGCTGTTCGCTGGTGAGTCCCTTCAGAGGGGGTCATCCCAGTCTTCACAGCCCAGCCGGGAAGTGGCCACAGGCAGCCCCACGCCGTAGTCACCACTCCGAAATAGCAAGAAGACAGACAGCCCACAGCAGCAGGCCTGGTGAGCCCAGGGCAGGGCTCTGCATCCACCACCTCCCCCCACCCCCCACGCCATGCTTCGTTTCCACACTCCAGCCACTCAGAATGCAGACTAGGATCCTCCGTCAAAACAGCACAATGAAGCCGAGCACGGTGGCTCACGCCGGTTATCGCAGCACTTGGGAGGCCCAAGCAAGAGAAGAACCTGAGTGCAGGGGTTCAAGACCCGCCCGGGCAACTTGGTGAGACCTCATCTCTACAATCAGTCAAAAATTAGCTGGGCATGGTGGCGTGTGCCTGCAGTCCCAGTTACTTGGATGGTGGAGGCAGCGGGATTGCCTGAGTCCAGCAGGTGGAGGCTGTGGTGGCCACGAGCGTGCCACTGCCCTCCAGCCTGGGTGACAGAGAGAGACACCGACTCAAAAAAAAAAAGAAAAAGCACCCAGCACACTGAAAACCAGCTTGAAGGAGAGAAAGGAGAAGGTGCGAGCCCAGTCAACACCACCAGGAGAAACGTGTCTGAAACGCAGGCATTCATGTGGAAAACGAGAGAAAGGAAGAGAGGGAGGGAGAAGGCGGGAGAGGAACAGAGAGAAGGCCTGTCCTGAGAGCGGACCACAGACTGTGAGAACACACGGCGGGCACCTCAGGGGGGCCAGCACCGGCTCCGCGAGAGGGGCTGTCTTTGGAGTGACCTTGGGGACCTGTTCCTAGAAGACGGCGTTGAGCATGGGGCGCTCGTGACAAAGGAGACACAAACTGCAATGGAGAGACCAAAGAAGACTCACAAACGGAAAAAGAGGAAGCGGGCGTGACAATGTCGGGACGTGCAGCATTTACAGAGAGCACGGGGAGCTGGCTCCGAGCATGTCCCTTAGTGCCACAACCTTCTGTCCTCGGGGGACAACCTCTGCAGCAGGGGCGTCGGGAACATGGACGCTGTTCTCAGCCAGTTGTCAAGGTGCGGCGGAGGCGCTGCAGGCCAGCAGGCTGACAAGTGGTGTCTGTGCGCCAAGTTCAGGATGGTCCCCGGGTGGGAGGGGCAGGAGGGAGGAGGTGCCAGGCCACTGAGGAAGGCACCCGGGCAGCAGCTCCCACCTCGCCCCAGCGGGGCCAGCCTTTCTGGGGCACCTCCCAGGACACAGAACCACATAGGGGCAACTACCCTGAGGGGCTGAGGACGCTGGCGGAGGAGGAGCCTCCACATGTCATCAAAGCAGTCCTTGACAGACGAGACGAGGCAGGGAAGGACAGCGGGACCCGCACACGTCCAGTGACCACTGTGTTCCTGAGCTCTGCAGCAGAGTGGCCTTCTCGGCTGGGAATCTGTTCTTGCTGTTCATTTTCTCCAGCCCCTCTGTGAATAGCCCCAGCATCCTCTCCTGTCCCGAGACCTGAGCTCCCTCCTGCAGGCCCCGCAGGCCCTGCTTGTACATAATTCTGTTATAACTGATCGCACCAAGTCACGGTTCCAGGCTCACACATCTGGCTCCCTCGACAGAGCTGTGAGTCCTCCCTGAACCAGTCCTAGAGTGGCCCACGCGAGGAGGTGCATCTGCATCTGTGGGTACAGTTGAGTGTCGTCATTCAAGGTGACTGCATCCTACAAAGGCTCTTGGAACAGTGCTCTCAGGAAACACAGGTGAGCTTCGCAGGAGCCTCTGGTCTCAACATGTTAGTCAGCCGATCGACACTTCACCTTGTTTTATGTGTGTTTCTGTTTAAAGACACTCAAGTCAGTATCTATTGCTAGCTCAATACGGGATCTGTACCCAGCAGCACCATAATTCCCCTAAGGGAAATGTCCTGGACACACGTGTGCTCTGTAAGGCATGTCACAGCCTTCCATGATCGGCCACACCAGACCATGTGTCAGTACTTTATACAGCAAGGCCGCCAACACACAGCACACCCTGGACAACACGTGGCACTACGTAGACCCTGATGCTTGCGACAAGAGCACTGGGGTGGAGAGCACGGTCCTCCCCGACCCACTGGGAGCACACGCACAGAGGCCACGCACGGTGCTGCATCTCTGCACATGTCCCCAAGCAGACACGAAGGCCAGAAGCATACTGACAGGGATCACAGACCAGCTGCAGTAGGCAGGTAAACTTGAGAAGACGAGGTCTGCCCACCAAGGGGTCACTGCGCTCCCAGCACCCACGAGGTCCCCGGCGTGTGTGAGCGGTGGGTGATCAACAACCCAGAGACGTGTGAAAGCAAGAGAGAGGGTGAGTGAGGGGGCACATGGGAGTGTGCAGGGGAGTGTGTGAGTGAGGTGTGGTCAGAGGAGTGCGTGTGAAACTGAGTGAGGGTGGATGGAACCGTGTGTGTGCATATGAACATGAGAGCGCGCGGGGTATGTGTGTGCGTGTGTAGTCATCGAAGCGTGAATGTGTGTGTGATCGTGTGAGTGCGTGAGTGCAAACAGAACAGTGCATGCGTGGTGGACACGTGAGCCTGTATGTGTGCGTGATGAAGAGTGAGCGTGTGCATAGTGACAGACGCCAAGGAGTCCGTCACTTCCAGCCTGGTGTCCCACGGCATTAGCTCGGGGCTTGGAGACACCCTACTCCAGGGGGACGCAGGGCACTCTGCCTTTCAGAGTCTGCCTGGCCGGGCTCTGGCCAAGGGTGGTTTGGGGTCCGATCTGCCCAAAAAGGGGTGATGCTGGAGGGGCAATTGGGATCCCGCTGAAACACATTCACTCATTCAACATTTGTTAAGTGCCAACTGCACGCAAGACTGTTTTCCATGCTGGCAGGACCACAGACACAGCAGTAGCCAGTAGCCCAGAGCTTCTGGGTAAGCGCATGGCCTGGGGCTTCCCAAAGGAACTCTCCCCAGCCTCCCGCTGGGCCTCTCCAACAGGGACAGAGGCAGGGGGACTTCTGAAATGCAACAGTGTGCATCGGGGAACAAGAGCAAAACCGAGGGTGAACGGAAGAGGAACCGGGACCGTGTGTGGAAGCTGCGTCCGTCGCAGGAACATTCTGCTCCGGGTGAGACGAAGGACGACCCTTCCTGGGCACATTCCCTGGGACTCCGAGCCTTCTCCTCCAAGTTCCCATCCCAGATGGGGGCCGTGTCTGCTGAGCAACTAGGGGCTGAAGCCAAATCCTTCCCCGAACCTGGATGGTCTCCAGACCCGTGTTCCACGGCGTCAGCCACACCAACGCAGGACACGGCAGGTGTACCAGGAAGCAGAGCTGCCCCCCCACCCTCCAACAACACAAGCTTCACTGAGATGAAACAAACACATGGTTAAGGAGAAGACTGTCCACAAACTGGTGGCCGGCCAGCCAGACGCTAAGGAGACAGGTGACCTGTTACATTAAAACGAGGCTACTAGAAAGGGGGAAAAAAGTCCTCCAAAATCATACCTGTGAGAGAAATACTAAAATCTTGCTCTACTAGGTAGTTAATTCTGGTAAAAAATATTTTTTACAACTGAGCGTGGTGGCTCAACCTGTAATCCCAGCACTTTGGGAGGCCGAGACAGTAGGATTGCTCGAGGCCAAGGGCTCGAGACCAACCTAGGCAATAGAGAAAGACCCTATCTCTACCCAGGAGGCTGGGGAGGGAGGATCACTTGAGCCCAGAGGGTAGAGGCTGTAGTGAGCTATGATTGCGCCACTGCACTCCAGCCTGGGCAATAGAGCAAGACACTTCCAGGCTTCAAACTTTACTACAAGGCTGCAGTAACCCAAGCACCATGGCACTGGTGCCAAAATAGACACATAGACTAATGTAACAGGATGGAGATCCTGGAAACAAGACCACAGACCTCCCACCAACTCATCTTCAGCAAAGCCGACAAAAACAAACACACTGGGAAGAGAGGACCCTATTCAGTAAGTGGTGCTGGGAAAACTGGCTGACCACCTGTGGAAGAATGAAACAGCACCCCTCCCTATCACCACATACAGAAATCAACTGGAAATGCCAAAGGACTTAGATGTGAAACCTCAAACTATTATGACTCTTAGAAGAAAACTTAGGAAACACCCTCCTGGACATTGGTCAAGTCCTTCAAAGCAAATGCAGAAAGAGCTAAGATTGACAGGTAGGACCTCATCAAACTGAAAACTTTTTGCACAGCCAAAGAAACCATCAAGAGAGTACAGAGACAACCCACAGAATGGGAAAAAATATTTGCAAGCTATGCATCCGACAAGGGCCTGACATCCAGGATCTGCAAGGAACTCAAACAAATTGACGGAAAAATAAAAACATTAAGAAGTGGGCAAAGGACATGAACAGACACTTCTCAAAGGAAGAAATACAAGCAGCCAACAGACACATGCAAAACGCCCAGCCTCCCTAATCATCAAAGAAATGCAAGTCAAAACTACAGTGAGATACCACCTAACTCCGGTCAGGATGGCTCTCATTAATAAGTCAAAAAGCAACAGGTGCTGGCACGGCTACAGAGAAAAGGGAACGCATCTACACTGTTGGTGGGAATGTAAGCTAGTTCAGCCTTTGTGGAAAGCAGTGTGGTACTTTCTCAAAGAACTAGAAATTGAGCTACCATATGACCCAGGAATCCCTCTTCTGGGAATATACCCAGAAGGACATAAATCGCTCTACCAAAAAGACACCTACGTGCATATGTTTACTGCAGCACTAATCACAATAGCAAACACATGGAACCAAGCCAGATGCCCATCAAAGAAAATGTGGTACATACACATAGTGGAATACTATGCAGCCATAAAGAAAGACAAAAATCATGTCCTTTGGGGCAGCATGGATGCAGCTGGACACCATCAATCTAAGTGAACTATCAAAATCAAAAGACTGAACACCACACGTTCTCACTCATAAGCAGGCCCCAAACGTTGGGCAAGTGAGCACAAGGGCGGGAACAGCTGTCCCTGGGCACTGCTGAAGGGGGTGGGTAAGGAGCACCCAGTCACCCGTTGGGCACCATGTCTACTCCTGGGGGAGAGAGAGCTTGCTGCACACAATATACTTACGTAGTAAATCCCACATGTACCTCATGATTCTAAAATAAAATAAAATTGAATATACAGAGGGTGCCAAGAATGTATACACAGTTTAAGAAAGGAATAAACTGTATTAAGATTGTGATACACAATCTATACCAACAACAAAAGATGAATACAAGTCACGCTTGACTTCACAAGAGGTACTCAAAGTGGTTCCCAGCTGCTGACACTTCTGACGACAGGGAACTAACAGTAATCCAGAGATGACATCTCTTAAAATGTGTATACATTTTCTGGCACTCCCAGTATATATTGTTTTTTATTCACAAAAGTAGATGGTCACTCTTGACATGTACTTGTTACAGACAAGATTTACTAACTCACCTACATTCAAATCCTGATCTGTCACTATCTCTGTGACCTAAAGTAAGTCACCATGCCATCAAGGTCTCACTCTACTCCTCCCTTAAGCCAGGGCATAATGTGACCTAAGTCACACAGCAGAAGATGCCGCCCTCTTTGGTGTTTAAGAACTGCTACTCGGGCCTTTGAAAACCAGCCATGCATGTATGAAACAGGGTCTGAGGCAATTACCCAGAGCACCTGCTAGAAGCCACGGGTCCCCAGAGCAGGCCAACATCAGGCCAGTAACTCAACAGACCAGCCCGTCCATCTCCCTCATGTGAGTCACATTCTTCGTGCGGGACATGTCTGAATGCCTCCCGTCCAGGCAGTCGGATGGAGCCACCATGGCGACAGGTTCCTGGCTTGGTGGTGCCTTGCCATGTGGTGTGGCATCCTGTTCCATGAGCACGCAGGTCATCCTCCCCAGGTTTGTTC
>CAUYQG010175431.1:0-13150 GCA_963574415.1 Tarsius wallacei | reverse complement strand
ACAATAAATAAAAAAATCAGCCAGGCATGGTAGCACGTGCCTGTAATTCCGGCTACTTGGGAGGCTGAGGCGGAAGGATTGCCGGAGCCCAGTAGGTCGAGGCTGCAGTGGCTGGGAGCGGCCACTGCACTCCAGTCTGGGCAACAGAGTGAGACTCCAGCTCAAAAAAATAAAAATAAAAATAAAATAATAAATAAATAGCATACTTGAGCCCTAACATATCAAAAGTCCCATTAAATGTAAATAACCTCAATATTTGAGTTAAAATATATTGTTGTGCAACCCCTTTGGGTTCCCTCTTGCTGTGGGAGCTTTTCTGTCCTCTCAATAAATCCTGCTTTCTAAAAAAAAAAAATATATATATATATATATATATATAAAATAGATTACAAAGCATAACCCAGAAAGAAACTTGCTGCTGCAAATATAATGGCATAAGTGATATAGGCTGACTGAAAGAGATATTCCAACACTTATTAAACAACTAATGTATGCAAGGCACTGAGCTCTGCAAAGTACACTTTTATACTCTTGTTTTTACTTCAAGAGCATGAACTACTTTACACTTCACATTTTAGTTGTAAGATTAAATGTTTTGTTAGTTCTACTAGACCTAAACTCCCTGAGGATAGAGTACAAGAGAGGGAAATATTACTTCAATTTTAGAAGGGAAGTTTTGTGGAAACTGACTTATGCCCTGAAAAACAGAAGAATCTAAATCACTTCCAGAGAGCAATTCTACGTAATTCAGATTAAGCCTCCTGCTGAAAAGAACTAGAAAAACGGAACATTTGCATGAAGGCATTAAAAAAAATCAGCAAGATTCAACACAAGATCCAGGAGAGAGAAATTCCAAGGAGAATCCACTCTCCCTGAGACATTTAACAAAACAAAAGCAGTTGTGAGATTGAGCAGCCCTTCTAGCCTGATGGAGCAAAGGGTACAAAAAAGGTATAGGGCCACTCATGGGGAGGAAAGGAGACTTGATAACCCGCCCGGGTGGCATCAGGATCCCAAAAAGCAACAGAACCTAGGGAGATGTGGGAATCAGAACACAGAGCTTAATGCCTGAAAATGAGTTTATATGATCCTGGATTGCCCTTGTGTGTTCTTATCTGCTTCAAGAGGATGTACACCATCGTAGGCTTCAAATTATTTCTTCAGATAAATTTTCAAATACAACATCTGGCATGTATTTAAAAATAATGTGGCACACATATGAAAAAGAAACAATAAACAATAGAAACACACCCACAGGGTCCCTTTTATCAGTCACATAGTTTAATATAACTATGCTTTCTATACTGAAGGAGAAAACAGACAAAATTAGGAATTTTGGCAGAGGGGGGGAAACTACAAAAAGGACATGCAGATCTGAAAAAGCATCATGTAAAAAATATAAACCTTTAAGCCTGTAATCCCAACACTTTGGGAGCCCACAGGTTCGAGAATGGCCTGGGCAACTTGGCGAGACCCCATCTCTACAATAAATCAAAAAATCAGCTGGGCGTGGTAGCACATGCCTGTAGTTCTGGCTACTTGGAAGGCTGAGGCAGAAGGAAAGCCGGAGCCAGCAGGTCGACGCTGGGGTGGCCATGAGCGTTCCCCTGCCCTCCAGCCTGGGCAACAGAGTGAGACTCCAACTCAAAAATATATACATATATATATATATATATATGTATGTATACCTAAAATAAACAAAACACGTGGATAACTCTAAATGAATGCTGACTACACAAAAATCAATAGATCAGGAGTGGAAAAAGATCCAAACTAAAGGGAACACACACAGCAACGGTCAAAGCAGGAAGACGGAGAGCATCATTCAGGGAATAACAGGGAGTCGGTTTTGGCAGCACTAAGGACTGAAGGGAAAGTGGGAGAACGAAGGAGAGAACCACGCAGCAGCGGGCCTTGAAGGCCACACTCAGGAGTGTCATCTGTAGGACAGGGAGGGTGTAAAACGGAACTCAGCTTGTGGAAGAGTAAACTGTCACCAAGGTAAGACGCTGAATAAGAACTTAAGTTAAACAGGCAAGATCATCGCATGCACGAGGGAAGCTGTTGCCGGGCCGCCGTCCACCCACGCCGTTCTCACTGCACGGCCTAGCTGCAGGCATTTCCCCTCCTCGGCCTCTCTCTAGCTTCACTCAAGCATCCTTCAAGTGGTCTCTTTTCCCCGGTTCTCCAGAATTATCTTTCTAAAGCACGCAAAGTCTTGTCACGTCCTGGCTTAAAAACAGGAAGAAAAAAAGGCAGTGACTCCATTAAATCTGAAGTAAAATCCAAACCCCTTAGAATGGAATCAAAACACTCCCAAGTGTAAATCCTACTACCTCTCGGGCCTCAGTGCCCACTGCTTCATGCTCCCCCCCAAGCCTCCCGAATCACTAGAACCCAGCCTGCCTCTGTGCCTCTAAGCCTGCTCTTGTTTCTCACAGAAGCGGGCTTGCCAGTCTTCCGCACCAGGCGGAACAGCTCCTCTCTCTGTTAAGACTTAATTTAAAATGACTCCTCTATGAAACTCAAAACAATGATACTGAATCAGTGCCACACTCTTCCTTCATAACTCCTTAGGCCAAGGAGCTGAGCACAACTGAAGAAAATCACACAATCACAAGCACACAGTCTCCACCTTCAACGCTTGTTTTAAGCATTGCTCCAACACCCGTGTTCTTGTCCTTGTCCAACATTGCACTTGTCCTTGTCAACTCTCTCCTTTCCTCTCAGTGACTATTTTAATGTGTGCTATTATTCTCGATTTCTCCTTCCAGGAAACAACCAGGACTCATTCATTACTTAGAGAACAGGCCCTCAGGCAACTACCCCACACCCATCCTAACCTTCTTTTGCCCAATCTCCTCCAATTGAAAGGCAGACACCAACCCCTGCCACTGTACTCTTATATCCACTCTATCCTTCTCAGATAATAAACACACTCAAGACCAAGCTCTGCAGAAGGAGTCACCTTTGACCCTAGTTCCCCCCTCAAACTGTCAACCAACCTCTTACTTCGTATGTTCTACTTAAGAGCAGTTGACGCTATTTCCCTTTCCTCGCTTTCCAGTGACTACTTACTAAACCAAGCCATCGGGCTTCTCCTGCTAACATTCTACACAACAGCTCTAACAAACAAAACACACCAACCAATAACCTTCTCACTGAGAGTATTAATGAACAGTTTTTTCATCCTTTTACAACCAAAAAACAACTGCATTCAACATCACCAACATATACCTGCTTCCTAAAACTCTACTCTTCTGATTTCTGCAACCTCGTGCACTTCTTTTTTTTTTTGGAGTCACTCTGTCACCCAGGCAGGAGTGCACTGGCATGCTCGCGGTCACTGCAGCCTCCACCTGCTGGGCTCAGACCATCCTTCCTCCTCAACCTTCCAAGTAGCTGGAACTATAGGCGTGCACTACCACACCTGGCTAATTTTTTGATTTATTGCAAAGATGAGGTCTCGCCAAGTTGCCCAGGCTGTTCTGAAACCCCTGAGCTCAGGCAATCCTCTCGCCTCCACCTCTCAAAGTGCTGGGATTACAGGTTTGAGCCACCACGCCTGGCTCACGCACTTCTTACTGCAACACATGCCTATCTTCTTCACGGCCTCGTTTTTCTGACTTGCCCTTAATATTAACGCTTCCAAACATCTGTACTTGACCCACTACTCTTTGGACCCTGCACTTTAAATAATTTCATCCCCTCTCCTAGTTTTCACATGCAGAAGACTCCCAAATATCTACTGCCAGTCCAGATGGCTCTATCACACTCTACATATACGCATATATCCAATGCCTTCTGGCCATCTCCACTTGATGCCACATATGCACATCAAACCCAGCATAAACAAAATTTAAATCTTACATCTGCCTACTCTCTATTTTAAGTGGAGACACGCCTATATCCACCGAGGAGTCATCCTTGACTGGTCGGTCCCTCTTCCCTCTACGTTCAATCAGTCCAGCCCTAATGATCGTGCCACCTAAATTCTTTCCCAACCTATCCCATTACCCCTTGCCCTAGATCAGGCATCTTAATCTATTAACAAGACCATTCCAACATCCTCCCAACTAGTCTCCGACTCCAGGTGTATTCCTCTCAAATCCATCCTCCACACTGCTGCCAAAGTGATATTTAAAAACGTTTTGATTCTGCCACTTCTTTACTTAAAACTCTTTAATAAATTCCCAAGTTCCAGGGTACTCAAGGCCTTGCAGTTCCCGGCAAAACCTACGTTGGTCTCCTGCTGTCTCCTTACCACTCTGCCACGCACCAGTGATCCGGTACGATGAACGGCTTGCAATTCTAACTTACTTATTTCTCTCCTCGGCCCGGCTAGCTCCTCCATCCTTTAGCTCAAGTGCCATCCCCTCACGGAAGCCTTCTTTATTATTATTATTGTTTTTAACTATTGCCATGCACCTTCTCAGACCCCAGTGGGACGGAGGCCTTCCTAAAGGCCAACCTCCCGCACCCCTTCCCCTTCTTCACGCCCTCACATTCCCCTGCGCCTCTCTCGATCGCTGCACTTACCGATGCCATGTTGTAATCCTACGCTTCTGTGCCCACTCAGCGAGGCGCCTCGACAGGACGCTCCTTGAGGGCGGAGATGGCTTTCGCCATCCTTACAGTCCCAGCGTCCGCACGCTCGAGAACAGGCACACCGAAGGCGTGCTTGGACACACACGCCACGCTTCTCCCGACTTCGGCATCATCGAATCCCCGCCACCAGCCCCTCCCCCGGGCTTGGCCCGCGTAGCCGGACGCTCAAAACACGACCCGGGGCCCCTCGGCCTCCGCCGTCCGCTGGACGAAGCGCTCCTGCAGGAGGACCCGTCCGAGTCGCCCGCCAAGGAAGGAGTGAAAACGCCTGCCAGGCCGAGAAGGCCGGTCTCGGACTTCCCGCGCCCGCACCCTCCGCCGGGCTCACCCCGCCCGAGGGGCCCGAGCCCCGGGGTCGCGCCGCCCTCCCGACCCGCAAAGACCCCCGAGCCCAAGCATCCTCGGGCGGCGCGGGCCACCCAGCCACACCCCACCCCGGCCGTCTCCTCGCGTCGGAAGTCGTGCGCGACGCCACGGACTCACCGGCAGGCGGAACTCCAAGTGCTCCTGTGCCATGAGCAGCAGATACCTGTTCAGAGAGCTCGGCAGCGCCATGGCGGCTGCCCGCGGTGCGCCTGCGCGGCACGAGCGGAGCCCCGCCTCCTTCCTTCCCCGCCCCGCCCCGGAAGAGCCGGGTCTCCGCTGAGACGGAGCGCCTGAAGGGCCGGAAACGGAAGCGCGGGGAGGCGGTGGCTCTCCCGGCGTTCCCCGCGCGCGGAGGCCCAACCCTCGCCGCTCCCGGAAGGGCTGCCTCACCTGCGAAATGACTACTTCCGGTTAGGCTTTCCCGGAGCCGGGAGCTCGTCAGAGGGGTCGAGTTGTTTTCGGGAGCAGGTTGCGGAGTACGGGAGTTCCCAGTGGTCTTCCCACCTGTGATGTGGGTCAGCCGTCTCTACATCTCTTTTAATCCTACTTCTAATCTTAAAAAAAAAACACTAAGTTTTGCAATTAGTATAAACAAGGGACTTCTGAGCAGTTTGGAGAATAAAGTTTTATTGGAACAAGTTACGTAGGAATTATTCAAACCTCACCATAGTGAGGCATCCCTGCGGGAGTTCGAATTTCATCATCTACTAGGGAGATCTCCAGTACTGTCAACCTCAAGATAATTTAGGAAGAGAAATAAATCTGGCTAGTCTAAGGAAACAAGACTAAAAAAGTTGGAATTCTGAGTCACCCATTCAGACTTAAGCAGTTGCAGTTGATTTAAGTATGAAATCAGCTCCTTAAGGTCAGATTTCCAACGAGCAAGACCTCCAGAAGTGGAGAAAAGTAGATCCCATCCTCTGGTCAGAAGACTTCCCAAAACAAACCTGAAGCCCAAGTTGCAAACCATGCCCCCCAATTTGCTACCTGTAAAGCAGATGCTGTGCATTTAAAAAGTGTGAAGGGAAACAGACTGGAGATTCAGCCTTCTCGCCTAATGCTGCCCTGATTCAAGTATGTCTCTGAATGAAACCCCATTTAGTACTTCCCATGACAATGTGTAAAGTGGTGTCATAAAAGCTCACAATACATTTGCCTCATTTGAGCCTAGTCTTGTATCCTCCCTTCCTCCCTCCTTTCCTCTTTTTGGTAAAATGTAAGAGCATAATTTCTAAACCAAGACAGGCTTTTGGCAAGTAACTTGCAAACATGACATTCTCACTTAAGGTAGGTATGCTACTTACCTTCTAGACGCTTGGTTAATCACACCGATTTCTGTTTAAGCACAATTCCAGCCATCTCCATCTCTTGCTCCTATTTGCTTCCTCCCATGAGTAGGAAAATTATTATATACCGTATAGATCATCTCAGGTCTCATGAGAGAGGATTTCTTGAAAATCTACTATAGCAAGGTTCAAAGAGGAATTTACTCAATCCCGCAGGGCACAGGTTCTCAAACTTGGCTGCACATCAGAATTACCTGAGTTTTTTTTTTTTAACAAAACACTGAGGCCTGGAATCTGTCCCCAGAGGTTGGAATTTAATTTGTTTGAGGTGTGGCCTGGACATACAGATTTTTAAACGCTCCCCAGTTGTTCATTTTATGTGCAGTCAAATGTAAAAACTACGTATGGCAGTTCTCAAAGTGTGGTCCTAGGACAGGCAACATCAGTCTCATCTGGAAACTATTTAGAAATGCAAAATCCTCCCTACTACCAAAACTGCTGAATCAGAAATTCTGGGAGTGGGTTTAGGAGTTTGTTTTAAAGAAGCCTATGGAGTGGTTCTGATGCACACTAAGGTTTAACAATAACTGCCTGAGAAAAAGAAGAATGGGTGGGTGGCCTTGGAGTCCAAAGAGGCTCAGGTACTACAGATAAACAGCAGGTTTTGTTGTTTTCTTCCCCACCTTAGAGGAACTGATGTGATCAATTTGCAAATAGTTATCAATATTTGCAGATATTTTTCTCAGAAGGATGTAACAAGAAGAAAATATTTTTCCAGCTGGACTGATAATTAGTCGAGAGAAAGTATCTAGTATAAGCCTGCTTACATTAGGTGATTTCCTGTGGGCCAGGCATGTTGGCTAGAACTAAGGCTTCAGAGAAAGTTAAAACAAGTCTAAACAGATAATTAAAAAGATATGTTCCAAAGACGAGAGAGGTAGAGGAAAAGAGCAGCAACGTGGCAGAGCTCTATGATACTTTCCCATAGCCTTGAAAAGTTTGGTTATTAAATGCTTGAAATACCTAGTGACGGTAGATTCTTCGGAAACCCAAAAGAGGTTTCACATTTGAGTTGTACTGGTCATGAATACTGCCATGAAGGACATACAGCCAGGAAGATCCAGCTGATATCTAGGTTACATTCTTGATGTGGGGATTGAAAGTTACCTGAATTAGGGTTTTCAATCAGACTTTGATTTGTTATGGTAATGTTGTAAGGGAACTAAGATTTAAATACATTTACTGACTAGTAATATGAATCTGTCACTGGGCTAAGGCAATGGGGATATAAAAATTAAAAATAAGATTCTTCAGCTCCAAAAGAGCTCAAAATCCAGTGGCAAGAGATATCCTATTATAGCTTGACTAGATTGCATATAGTGTGTGCTAGGAAAATAAACAAAATACCATGAACTGAAGCTGAAAAAACCATTGTTGTGGTTGGGGATGGGAAGTATCAAAGAAGACTTCACAGAGGTAACATTTGAACCACAATTTTATGGGTGAACAGATTTTCAAAGGCATGCTTAGATGAGTTATAGTAGTAAAAATAGCTCGTGTATTGGCTACAAGTGCAAGAAATAAAACTGAAAAGGCTTATGGATAATCTTGAGGCTATAAGTGTCTCACTTTGTGACCCAGACTGGAGTGCGGTGGCACAGTCATGGCTTACAGCAGACTCGATCTCCTGGGCTCAGGTGGTCCTTCTGCCTCAGCCTACTGAGTAGCTGAGACTACAGGCACATGCCAGCACACTTGGCTATTTTTCAATTTTTTTGTAGAGATGAGGTCTCCCTATGTTGTGCAGGCTGGTCTTCAACTCCTGGCCTCAGTTGTTCCTCCCTCCTCAGCCTCCTAAAGCCCTGGGATTACAGGTGTGAGCCACTACACCTGGCCTGGTGAGGTTCTTACAAGCAAAAAAACTACATGGTCAGTATAGTAATTTATTCAGTTATTTAGAAAGAACTCTGATGAAGGCTGTTAGCCTGGGAGAAACTTAAGGCATGGAATCCAGTCGAGATTTTACCAATATTCAAGGAAAGCGAAGATGAGTGTCTAAAAAGGTAGAGACACTGGGCACTGAGCAGAATCAACTGATTTTTATTTCAGGTCCCTTTAGATGACACCCTGGTGCCAAAACTGTGTGTGCATTTCAGGGAAAATTGTTTAGGATCTGTGGACCTGAGCAAACACTCAGTTGTACATGTTCTGTTAACTGAATGTGTAAATGTGTTGAGAATAGACAGGAGGCTGGGAAAGGACAAAAGCAGGGAAATAGTGGGGAATCTGCTCCTGTAATCTACAAGAAATGATGATAACTTCGCCAAGATGACAGCTGTGCTGGTGTTGAGAAGTGGTCAAATTCTGAATATATTTTGAAGGTACCACCACCAAGGTTTGCTAATAGGTTAGGTATGAAGTGTGAGGGACAAGAGTTAGGATGAGTCCAAGATTTCTGGCCTGAGGAACTGAAAGACTGGAGTTGCCAATAATGAAGATGGGAAAAGCTAAGAGGAACAGGCTGGGGAAGAACATTTTAAGCTTGAGATGCCTGTTTTATATGAATAGAAAATATAATGATTACTTAAGACATTTGGCTTAGGGACTGATTTAATCAATGCAGGATTGTTGATTGTGGATCCATCTCTACATATGTTGTTTTAAATAACTAATCACAGAATGAGGATCTCATTCTGCTTAATCAGAAGTGAACATAGATATTTTCATTAAAGTTGATTTAAGCTAAGTCAGAGATCTGTTTTTATATTTATAGTGCTAGAATAAAAGCTGATTCATAAACAGATGAATCAACAAGTATTAGCTTCATTTTAGTGACTGCATACTTGTACCTAGTACATACTAAAAAATTAATGAAAGTTGTAGAAACCAGCTTTTGTAGATGACTTTGACATCAAAAAGTATATGAGGTGTTACAACAATAAAGACTGCTCTTAACCTTGGATTTATTATGTGAAAGAGGTGTGTCTACATCTCTCCAGTGAACCTTCTATACATTGTCATCAGCCAATTTATCAAACACCTTTCAGTTGAACTTCTTCTTTTTCATACTGTGTTAAAAGTCCAAAGAGACAAAATCTGAAACAGTATTTTTCCATTTTTATTTCATCTTCTAAGTAAGCACAGTTTGAAACAGCTCATTATAATAATTTTACAATTACACAG
This sequence comes from Tarsius wallacei, assembly GCA_963574415.1. Classification (NCBI taxonomy): domain Eukaryota; kingdom Metazoa; phylum Chordata; class Mammalia; order Primates; family Tarsiidae; genus Tarsius; species Tarsius wallacei. The sequence continues at coordinate 3,707 of CAUYQG010175431.1, read as the reverse complement.
TTATACAAATGGTATCACAACATGCATAAACAAAGCTCTTAATACTACTTTAAACATTTTTAAAACAGGCTATGCATTACCTTTGTTTTAAGTTAGTGTTATAGATAGCTATGAAGTTACCAAATATTTTGACTGCTGAAAAGGCAAAGTGGATTTTAATTGTAGTAATTTGATTATTAATCTTTATAAGGAAAAAGGGAACCTCCAATAAAAAGTGTGTTTCCAGGGGTTTTCTACCAGAAAAACCTCACATGAGAGAGAATAAACCTATATAAGTTGAATCAGTTAGCTAATCACATTTTTTGAGAGGTCCATATGGCATCTGAGAATTCCTTAAATACTTTACATGTTATTGTTATAATGTCTATTAGATCATAGTAAGTTCACATAGTAAAACATTCAAAGGTTGTACCTATTGAAAATTCCTTCCCTGAAGTTAGTCATATTCTGAGTTATGGGAAATTGTTCATCTGTGTGGGTACTCAGTGAACTGTGTCACCAAGCAGTGCTGAAAAACCTCCAAACCTCATTTTGAGAGTTCATAGCCCCTACTTCCAAATCCCTCTCCCCACCTTAAGTGAGTAAGATGGGATCTGGACATTCACGTCAATTGTAAAATAAATAACAGTGGAAGCGGAACTCAAGGAAAGTACATGTGGGCGTCTCAGATGAACTTTTCACCGTCTACCTGCAGGTGCTCTCAGAGGTTTATCCTTCCACAGCCTCTTCTGTGGACATCATAGGACTGAACACACTAAGTTCTGATAGTTGATTTTGTCTGACTCTGTAACTTCTTTATTTTTTGATCCGGGCAGTGTCTGGTACACATTAAATGTTCAACAAATAGTTGCTGAAAATACAAGTTAATGAATGAACAAATGAAATTATACTGATTCCAGATGTCTTAACGAAGCACTATAATAAATTATTTTGTTGTTGTATTTAATATCATGCCAAAAAAGAAAACTAGTAATTTCAGCCTGTTTCCAATACTACATTCCTCTTCATTTATATTAATGTACATGGTACACTAGCACAGTGTAGTATTAGCTTTCATTCACATTCAGTATTGTGACTATAGAATAGCACCTAAATACAATTTCTAATGATGTATGCATGAAATGATTTATCAATAGTATTAACATTTTGTTATTAAAATAAACTTTCTCATCTAAGCCTATCTATCTCTACTTTCAAATCAGGCGTTTTTCATGATAAAAGCTAAGTCTAAGCACTTTTTTTTTTTTTTTTTTGAGTTGGAGTCTCACTCTGTCGCCCAGACTGGAGTGCAGTGGCCGCTCCCAGCCACTGCAGCCTCGACCTGCTAGGCTCCGGCGATCCTTCCGCCTCAGCCTCCCGAGTAGCTGGAACTACAGGCGCGCGCTACCACGCCCGGCTGATTTTTTGATTTATTGTAGATATGAGGTCTCGCCAAGTTGCCCAGGCGGGTCTCGAACCCGCGGGCTCACGCAATCCACTCGCTTCAGCCTCCCAAGGAGCGGGATTACAGGCTGAGCCACCGAGCCTGACTGGTTAACGATCTTAAAACATCTTTCTCTGAAGCAACTCTGCTATCTCATAGTACACTTTTTGCTCTTTACAGTTTTATCCACTTAAAAAGTGGAAGAGACAAAAGCCTGGCAATTTGTAAAAGAGTGTGATGACTGCAGAATGTTCTGGAAGGATAGATGACTTTCCAGCCTTTGCTCATGGTCATGCTCTATCCTCGCACCAAGTCCAGCTGCTTCTGTGTGTGCGTTTGCAAGGGGCGTGTTCGGCTGGCTCCTTCCCATTCAGCATGCGGCCTGCGTGTGGCCAGCAGGCCTCATAGATCTTTCTAGACAGAGCTTTCTGGATGTTCTACACCTGAGCTCTGTCACCCGCCCCACCGGTTTTTCCTCATCTTGTTACTGTAGAACTATCCTCCCTTGAGAATATATGCCCACGTTCCATGAGCTTTCTTTCTAATTTAATTGTCCTTTCTATACTTACTGGTTTCCCAGTGTGTAAAAGATGAACATAAACAACTATGAAACATAGAAGAAGTCACTTCCTAAGTTGTTCCAAAGACAGCAAAATAAATCTCACCCCAAAAAACAGAGAGCTGAATGGGAGGTGGGAGTAGGAAACCGGAGTGATACACGGAAGAAAAGCAGAACAAACAGCTAAAACTGCTCTTGGGTGGCTCCTCACAAGACAGTCCGTACAAACCCCTCAACGCAAAGATGGTGGCCTACAGTAAGATCCTGGAGGAATTGCTTGGATGTTCTATGCTCGGAAGACACCTGGCTATGAGTATGACTCTTGGTCTTCACAATTTATATTCACAATGCAAAGAGGAGTCATCTGGGAGCACTGTGCAAAAAACAGGCATGATGGGCAAATGACTGGGGAAAAGTAAGTTTTATTTTAATCACAGAAGAATTAATTTTCTTCTTGAGACAGACTCTCACTCTTGACAGGGTCTCAGTCTTGAGTGCAGTGGCGCAATCCTGGCTCACGGTAGCTCAACCTCCTGAGCTCAAGTGATCCTTCCACTTCAGCTTCCCAAGTAGCTGGGATTATAGGCACACGCCACCACGCCCAGCTAATTATGGTATTTTTTTTATAGAGATAAGGTCTCACTATGTTGCCCCGGCTGGTCTCAAACTCCTGGGTTCAAGCAATTCTCCCACCTTGGCCTCCCAAAGTGCTGGAATTACAGGTGTGAGCCACCACGCCCAGACAAAACAATTCCCTAATGTCAATAATGAGGGAGGAGAAACTTTCCTAAAAAATTCCAAATAACGGACACCTCAGCTGTCATTTATTGCTGGTTCTAGAATACCTTCTGGGAGACTATTTTCACAGTTAAGTCTAGATAAGGTTGATAAGACTAAATTTGGTTTTTGCAATTGGAGGGCTTACTCCTGAGAACCTAAGAGAAAGAGAGGTCATCGGGAGGCCAGCTGAGGCCTGGCCTGAAGGATGCACAGGCTGGGACTAGGTAAACGTCACCTAATTCCTGAGGAAGGATATCGATACCCCGCTGGTACCTAGAGCTGACAATTTAGAACTGCCTAGGCTGCTTAACTCTCCAAATGCCCAAGACCAGTTGCGTCGCAAATGCAGTGAATGGCAGGAGACCATGTGCATGCTGCTGGAACTATAAACCAGGATCACTTCCCGGGAGAAAAGTGGCCCACACATCACCATTGAAAATTAGAGCAGGCCAGGCACAGTGGTTCATGCTTATAACCCCAGCACTTTGGGAGTCTGAGGTGAGAGGATTGCCTGAGCCCACAGGTTCGAGACTAGCCTGGGCAACTTAGGGAGACCTCATCTCTACAATAAGTCAAAAAATTAGCCAGGCGTGGTGGTGCATGCCTATAATTCCAGCTATTTGGAAGGATCGCCTGAGTCCAGCAGGTCGAGGGTGCAGTGGCCATGAGCATGCACTCCAGCCTGGGCGACAGAGTGAGATTCCAACTCAAAAAAGAAAATAAAAAAAACAAAGAAAAGTAGAAGCCGGGCTCAGTGACTCAGCCTGTAATCCCGCGCCTTGGGAGGCTGAGGTGAGTGGATTGCCTGAGCCCGCGGGTTCAAGACCCGCCTGGGCAAGCGAGACCTCATCTCTACAATAAATTACAAAATTAGCCGGGCGTGGTAGCGCATGCCTGTAGTTCCAGCTACTTGGAAGGCTGAGGCGGAAGGATCGCCGGAGCCCG
>CAUYQG010175418.1:0-20313 GCA_963574415.1 Tarsius wallacei | reverse complement strand
AGGGGAAAGGAGGTGGGATTAACGGTAGCAATATCTGTCTGGGGGTGGGAAAACACCCCTTATCAACAAGGGTGCCTGAATGAAGCATATTTGTATATCTAACCCTTAACTGTACCTCACAATATCAAAATAAAAAATATTGATATATAAAAAAAAAATCCTAATGTCAAAAAACCCATTTTGAAATGTTCTTTCCCCTTGAAAGTAAAATCATAGCTTGTAAGATAATTAACAATAAAAAATAAACGTTAAAAAAAACTACTGAAAAAACATAATAAATAAGGAAAATTATTTCTTCGACATAATGTTGTGATACTTGGGCTTGGATTATTATGTATACAATATATTTAATATATTTTAATCTTGTATATAAACTACCAAAGTATATGTATTTCTAGTATTATTCCTGCTAGATAGTGTTTAATACATAGTAGCTAATATTTTAATTTTCAACATACAACCATTTTCCAGTTAGTTAATATTATTTTTTGCTGACTAATATTAGACTCACTTCTCCTCAAATGGCAATAATATTTCCTATGGATGTAAATGATCATTTGGAAAACACTTCCACTCTGGTGGACTAATAAATCCTATTGTACATTGCAACGATAAGTAGACAACAACAATAAGTCATTAACAAGATTTTGTCTATACCTTCTATTTACCTGAGTTGTGAAGATTGAGGATATAATAACATTGTTAGAAAAAATTAAAAATGAGCTTCTATAAATTAAATTCCCAAAGTTAAGTTACATTTTCAATATGTTTGGTGTTTGTAGGATCAGTCTACACTAAAAAATACCAAAAGAATTCATTGGACTTACTGATAATGATTCTATGATAAGAAAATTCTTACCCCTGAAGATAAAGTAGCAACAGAGAACGACTTCCTTCCACTGCACTTGATGCCTAGGGGTATTTTGCACAAACCTTAAATAACTTATGTTGTATCAGACATATGTTTATATATTTGTCTCATAGCAGGAATATAAACTACAAAAGGACAGAGGCAGACTTACTTATCTTTTTGTAATACCAGCTCTGCAAAATGCCTGGTAGTAGCAGGTGCTTAATAAATCTTTGTTGAGTCCACAATATGAGTGTACAACTTCACTTCAAGGACTTTTGGATAAAATCATTAAACACTCCATAGGTAAGCATGCCATGGTAGAGCTGAATTTACCAAATCAGGGATTAGAATCTCAGGAGACTTTCAATTTGGTCTTACCCTTACCCCTTATTCCACAGAGGGCACATCTACTGCAGATCACTCTAATTCAGCACAGATTACATCCCTGGGTTACTCTTCCAATCTATAGTAATAGCTATCACTCCCAATGTGCTAGATTCAACACCAAACACATCCTATATCTTAACATTACAAAATCCTGGGAATAAGATTTACTTTCATTGTATAGGTAAAAATGCTGAGGCTTTAAAAGGTTGTGAAATGTTCAAAGTCCCAAGGTCATAGAGCAGAGGTGGGATTTGAGCCAGGTCTGTCCAATGGTAGAGTCCACATTCCCCATCACTGAATCTCCTGAACAAAAGGTGTGATGGTTTATTTTAGATGTCAACTTCATTAAATTAATGGATACCTATATAGCTGGTAGAACATCATTTCTGGGTGTGTCTGTGAGGGTGTTTCTGGAGGAGACTGATGTGTGAGTCAGTAGACTGGTAGGGAAGATCTGCCCTGAATGTGGATGGGCACCATCTAATCGGCTAGGAGTCTAGATGGAATAAAAAGGTGGAGGAAGGGTGAATTCTTGCTCTTTCTGCCACAACCAGTTCTCCCTTCTTCTCCTGACATTGGATGTCAGAACTCCAGGTTCTCTGGTGTTTGGACTCTGAGACTCACACCAGCAGTCCTCTGGGTTCTCGGGCCCTCAGTCTCAGACTAAGAGTTACACTACAAGCTTCCCTGGTTCTCCAGTTTGCAGATGGCCCATTGTGGGACTTCTCAGACTCCATAATTGTGTGAGCCAATTCCCCTAATAAACCTCCTTTCATATACCTAGCTACGTATCTATCTACACACAAATATATATCCTATGGGTTTTGTCTCTCTAGATAACCCTAATACAGAAGGCTGCTAAAGTAAACAAAGCTTTTCAAAGAAGCCTCTAAAGTTCCCTCCAGGTCACTTTAGATGTTTTTTTAATGAGCTTTTACAAAGCAGTGTTAGTTTCTTTGTGGAAGTCCACCTTTTTTTCTCTTATATCCTCTGACACACAGGGACCCACCAATACAGACAAATTGAAGCAACAGAAACTACTCTGAGATGACAACAAAGTTGAGGAAGAAAATCATGCTCATGCTCAAGGAAGAAATCTGAGCATCTAGAAATCTTGTGAACCAAAGACTAGACAAAAATCACACTGGCAGATGCATAATCTTATTGCATAAAGATCCAGATTTCTATTCATCACTAAAATTTGTATAGGGCTTAAAAACTCTAGAGCACTATAAGCACATACACTAAATTCACTAAATGGGAAGTTCCTGAAGCAAAAGGCTGCCACCAGAATGTATGTGTCATGTAGATTTGCCATTAAAACTTTTAATATAGCCAGTGCAAACAGTATAGGCTAAGGAATAAAACAATCTTTTCCAAGTTTAAACCTCAGTTCTGCCAATTACTGCATGACTTCAGGAAAGGTACCTATCAACTATTCTAAGCCTCAGTTTCCAGGCTTGTGAAATAGAAGTAATGATACCTCCCAGTAGGGAAATTAAGGGAGACACAGCTAATCCATCATGTTGTCCACAACCATTAAGCAGAGCACATCTATGTGGACTAGTAATGATAGAAAAAAATGTAAGTTTATTTTATGTTAATGGTGCTTTTAGTAAGTCATATATTCAAAACCAGCAGCAGAAAAGAAACTGAACAATGAAAATTTTTCCTTAAGTTTAGATTTGCAGGCAGAACTAGACAGCCTACAAAGAGGAACCCACCCAGAGAGCTATATCTGGAAAAATTGTTCCTCACTAGGGTGGGCTTCACGGGTATGAAACCAGTACAGCTGCACAAGGTCTTGTGCTCAGAAAGGCCAGGATCTTGTCTTTGTAATTATCTTTAAATTCTTAGTAACTGTGTCTGAATTTGTGTTTTGTACATAAAGTCCAATAGAATAACAGAGTTTGGCTTAGAGCCTTGGCTCATGTGCAGTCCTGCCTCCAGCCACCTCCCCACCATGGCCAGTAACTGGGTCACAGGGAGGTAGGGGTGAGGGAAGGAGTTGGCTATCCCTATCCTGAGCTGGCAGTGCCACACTTCTGTAGGTGGGTGACTCCATGGGGTCCTCTTGCCCACTCACAGTTCAGTTACTGAGCAGACACTGGTATAATCATTTGTAAGCTGATCATCTGCTGTTTGGGGTGAAAGGGAAGACTGACTTTCCCATAGTTGTAGCTAGACATCCCACATTTTTATTTTGTTCTCAGCCCTGCAAATTATGTAGCCTTCTCTGTCCTTCACTTTGTGATAGCAACAAAAATGCTACCAACAGAATAGTGGTGATTAGTTAGCACATACCGTCTTCTAAAGTATAAAGGCCACTGGGAAACTATTAGCTACTCCCCGTTTCGATTAATCAAACTGTTTCCTTTCCAACATCACATTGAGAGTGGTAACATTAAGTCCTACTGACTAAGGAAAAAGAAGTTTCCATCCAGAGTAGAGCTGAGCAAATGTGGAAATAGCACTTTGCAAAAAGAGCCGGCCTCTTCCTCTTTCACCCCATGAGATATCATGTGAAAACTTTTTCTTTGTCCCCTCCCTTATTTAAATGGTCCTTCAAGAAATGTATTGAATTTAGACATTGTTTTAGGTCCAAGTGTACAAGATAAACCATAAACAAGATAGTGAGTGAAACTGACCAGTAAGAATAACAACAGCTAATAGCTGAGTATTCGCTAGCTAACATTTGCTGCTGAGAGCACTACTGAGAAGGATTCTCATATTCCTTCAAAAAAGTGTCAGGCTCTTTTTTAAATGTTTTACATATCTAATAATTTAATTTTTATAACAAGCCCATGAAGATAAGTAGTAATACGGCCCTATTTCAAAGATGAGAAATTGAAACATGAAAAATTTGAATAACTTGTAAATTCAAACAGCTACTAAGTGGTGAAGGCTGGTTTCAAACCAAGGCAGATCATTACAACACAATATGATAAAGGCTGGGACACAGGTTATGGGAAGATTTATGAAAAAGAATTTAAGTAAACAAGATAGTGGTGGCTAATACTAACAAATATTTCTTAAAGTCTTTTGTGAACTAGCCTAAAAACTATCCATTATTTTAAACATTACTTGTAAAGGAAAACTCTAACTGCTTCAAAAAACGAATATAAGGCACTTTGCTGCCTAACTGTTCATTACAAGCTAAGTTCAATGAATCTCAATTTCCTCAGTTGAGAAACAAAAGAACTAGACTAGATCAGAGTAGCAAATACAGCATTTGTGTGGGCACTCCCCATTCCCACAGTCACAAAAGACATCAATAATTGATCACTACACTCTTTAATGCTGAACCTAGAGGCGTGAGGGAATTCTTCTCAACAGTGCTCTAAACAGCCACTACTAATTTATAAAATTAGCATGGAAATGGAAACCATGTATTATCTCTGAATTAGACAATCTCTATAGTCCCTCTGACTCCAGAAATCTATGACTATGTATAAAAAAGAAAGATATCCTTTAACCCATAGAAAAAGAAGTCACTTTTGTCAGGTGAGTTTAGCAATCACTGCTAGCAAAATATAGACCTCTCGTTACCTACTTACAAATCTTTACAAATACACAAAGAGAAAGTAAACAAAGACTCTGGTCCCATTTTCAAAATTTTCATGGACCACACAGGTTCAGGTTCTCCATCCTTTAACAGAAACATCAACAGCTCTTATATGTAGTTTTACCTGTACATGTAAATTTAAAACAACAAATGATGAATGACTAGGGCAAATAACATTACCCAAATGAAACTAGTTAACATTATTAAACTGAATTACAATCATGACAACAAGTGTGATCACGTCATAAAATCTCACAAAGCCACTCTGGCAATGGCTCAGGGTAACACCATTTCCTGTAACACAAAGGTTTTACATGGGATTACACATTCAACAAATACTTTTATGGGAGCAAAAGAAGCATCACCCAATTTATATCAAGGCCAGTAAAGGTCTTTTTTGAGGCGAGCTTGCCTACACCAGTTTCTTAGCCAAATGTTTCATTCAGTGACACATCTAATAGGTAACTAAGTTTTTCTTGAAGCAGTAGTTGTGAGGAGACTTTCTAGAATTAAATTGTCCTCAGTAATACTGTGGTACTAAGAGATGAGCGCTATTATACATTGCCATCCTACCAGTCAGTCTCATTATCTGTTAAGTATAATTTTTTTTAATTTTTAATTTTAAAGATGTGAGGTACAATTCAGGGTTAGGTATACAAATGTTCATTTACACAGGTACTCTTGTTGATGAGGTGTGCCCCCTCTCCTACAGATTCCCACTACTGCCAATCCCACGTCCCTCCCTCCCCCCAGCAGTTTCCCACTACTGCCAATCCCTTTATCTTAGAATACTACAATAACTGTCCAAGGTCCGCTTATGTGTGAGAACATATGGTACTCACTTCTTTGTTTCTGTGATAGATCACTCAATATTACAGATTCTAAATTCATCCAAGTTGCTGTGAAGTTAAGTATAATTTAACACCTAGAGTATTCACCCCATATTGTCACCTGCCTTAAAAAAATTTCTCCTTGGTGTTCTAATTTATTCTGAATTGAACCTGATCTTCTCCACCACAAGCCTACTCTTCAATTTTCTCACTGATTTTAATGGCACTTCCTTTCTCCTTGTCACTCTAGCCATTATTGACTCCTCCGTCTGTCATTCTGTATCATCTCATGCCTGGATTATCAAAGTAAGCTTAACTTGTCTTCCAATGTCAAATAACTTCCCTTTCTAATCAATCTTCTTTTTTCTAAGACTGTGAGTACTTACTTTAAAAGCAATGCTTTTATTTTGCCCTCCCCTCTCAGAACCAACAATGGCAACACAGGAGATGGCATAACAGAAACCATATTAGCTTTCTAATCAAGAAATCTGGTTCCAGACCTGACTCCTCCATTAAACTGAGCAACTCAATTTGGTTTCCTCACCTAGAAAACAAGAGTCTTGGATTAGAAGAACTTTTGAATTCCTTACTTTGAAGAACAACAAATCTCTTATCCTGGAATTTATGGTCCACAATCAAACTCACCTATAAGCTTCCCCAAAGCATAATCTCCTCCACTTATCTACTGCTTGTGTACTCCTAAATTACCCTGGTTATTTCTTCTAAAATGACTGCACTCTCCTCCTATTACCCAAAATGTTCTCAAACAGAAGGGTTAACAAGGGATTATTTTCCTCTTCATCCTTTTCTGACATGTTCAACTTCTCTACAGTCAATACATTGTGTACAGTGCGTGCTCAGAAAAAATAAACACACTCTCCAAAGTAAAGTAAAATTATCTCAAAATTATCTCAACACATGAATCCTAATCTAGTAACCCTCAATAATTTATTCTCTTTTTCTTTATGGAGAATTTATTTGTTGTACATATTTGGCCCTGTTCACTTTAAAACTTAACCTACGTAAGCTTTGGCTTTGTAAGGACTTAATAGTAAATAAAGTGATATTATTTTGGTTCTCTCAACTGCATGGTCTATTCATGCTCAACTGAAGTGGAGATTATATATAGCTGATATGGTTATGTGAAAGGACTTAATCTTTGTCCATTAACAAACTCATTCCCTGTTTTCTGGAAATTCAGTCTGTGTATGAGAGCAGGTTAGCTCCAATAACTCAGTAATTTATAAGTTGAATTATTTTCGTAAACTGATCTAATAACTCCCAATTACCATCTACAACACATTAGTAAGAAAGTGGCAAGTGATAAAAAAAAAAAAAACTTGGAGGTAGGAACCCAAACATATTTTCCTTTTTCCCCAGCTGTCTATAGTTTACAAAGAGAAGAAATATCCCTGAGATATCATCCAGTTCTCCAGAATCTTCAGTACCTGATTTTAACATAAAACAGGACAAATACACATATTTGAGAAAGACAGTAGTACCTCATACATACTAAAAAGAACACAAAATGTGCTAAGCCCCACCTGTGCCAAGCCCCACCTCTTAGTAACTCAGTTATAGTCAATTCCCATAGCTTCTCATCCTCAGCTTCCTTATCAGCAAAATGAGGAAAGTCATAATATCACCCTTGTCTACTACATAAGACCACTGAGGAGCAAAGGATATTATAATGTAAGAGTGTTCTGAAAACTATGAAATGCTTCACAAATGTAAATTAAGACACTATATAAGTAATACTCGTAAGTCAAATGCTCACCAATTTTAAGTGTTTGTCTATTATCAAATAAATTCACCTAGCAGGAAAACTAGATTGGCAAGGATTAAAAAGGGAAAAATTATCCTCAATGATGTGCATTTTCTAAATCTGAGCATTTATATATTTTGTTTTTTAAAATAAGACATACACAAAACTCTACACAAACAATTTCAGGCAGTTAAGTGTCTGAACACCTTTTCTTAAAGATCTCCAGGGAGAGAAATTCCACAGCTCTCTTAGGATTCACTCTTGAACTGAACAATTCAAATAAGGTATGAATAAGTAAGCTCTCATTCCTTTCATCTACTATAAAGAAAACATTCCTAATTGGTTAAAAGTAGAATAACTCTAGATATAAAATTCTGTTCTGCAACAAGTTTTATGGCAGGTAAAGACAAAATCTAAAGTATAACAAACCTAAGTTTTTCCTCTTTCATCCTTACAGAGGTGAAAACACCCATTGCCTAGCCAAAAAAAATGCCTATCAGTTTTCCATTTCTCAATTTTCATAATGGAATGCTAACTTTAACAGATGCTAATCCAGAATATAAGAACTCCTCTTCCTTCCATACCACAGAACATCAGTAATTCATGTGCTTGTCAAATTAAACTCCTGTCAAAAGCAAATACTAAGACAACTGATACTAGAAAGAGAGACTTTAAGACCCAACTAACTAAATTTCTGAAGATCCACCCTAGTGTTCTTTTGAAAAAACTGAATGTATACCTGCATAATCAACATTTGTATACCTAACCCTGAATTGTATCCCACATCTTTATAATAAAAAATAAAATAAAAAACAAATAAAATAAATAAAAAGCTGAATATAATGAACCTGTGCTATATTACTTTCATTCTCATAGAACATATTGATTACCCAAATGTTTATGGTTATGCCTTAGGCTCTCACTGAGGATCAACATTAGAAATGAATCCTTAAAAATAATTCTGTTCTGGTTTCCAACATTGCCAATATGTTTTTCAATATATCTTTTAATATAATATCCTCCTATAGCACTTGCTGTCTATGGCATTTTATTGAAAACTTATATTATAATTTATGGAAGTTTTTATTTGCTTGTCTATCACCTCCCCTGGACTGTAACCTCAAGGACAGAAACTACATCTTGTTCAACATCATTTCTCAAATGCTAAGCCCAGTGCCTGGCACATAACAGAACTCAATAATCATGTGTTGAATGAATCAATCATTTGCTATAATTTTTTTCCAGGATATATGTTCAGTCCTAAATAGAAAATTATCAAATGACTGATAGTGGTGGGAAACGATGGGGGCGTGGGAGGGATAGGGGAAGGGATTAATGGCAGTAAATACCTGTCTGGGGATGGGGGGACACTTCTTATCAACAAGGGTGCCTGAACGAGACATATTTGTGTACCTAACCCTTAACTGTACGCCTCAATATCACAATAAAAAAAATTGTATAAAAAAAAAAATTAGGTGGCACAGCTGGGATTCTGACTCATATTGATGGTCTTCTTGAATGGATATGGGTGCCTTCAGTTGCCATTTTAGGCAAGTTAAAACTAAAGTTTAGAGCATTTAAATTAAGTAGATTTGTATTTAAATTTAGATGTACTAAATTTAGTATTATGGCTTTGTTTATTGAAATATGATTATGTATCAGGCATAGTGTTAAGAACTACTGAAGCTAAGCTAAGTTCAATGAGACAGAGATCACAGCCACTCACAGCTTACGAAGGGAAACATTGTCTGTGAAAAAGAAACAAATGTACACATATATGTGTGTGTGTGCATTTCATGTGGCTTCTAATTTATCTAATAAACATTCTAAAATTGCTCCCTCCTGAATCTTCAGAATCTAATTAAAGTTATGGTAGTTAAGTTTGATACTGTGATGATGCCTTGTTTGGTTTAATTTTCACCCATCTCTTCTTCGCCCACAATGTAATCAAACCATCGGTTAATGAATCTGTTGAGCATTTAATGTAGGTAATGCTCTAATAATTTCCCTGAATGCAGTGGTTTGCACTAATATATTTAATTTAGTTGTATGTGATGAATTAAGAAAAAACCCAATGTATAATTTTTTAATAGTACACAAGTCTATTTCTTTTTACAGAAAAATGCAGCTATGCTTTAATTTTGGTTCTGACATCCAGCTTTCATCAAAATTTTTGCACATATTGGGGATATAATCTGGTAAAGGTAGATTATAGGCAGTCAATGCACAGACATGCCAAGATATAAATAAATTTTTTAAGCCCAAATTTATTTTTTGTTTCAATCTTGAACATCAAATGATAGGTACAAATCATCTCTCATCCACGTTATAACTTTCTCCAAGGATATATATTCAGGATTATGTGAAATAATGTGCCTTTGCCAGTTTAGTGCTTTGGAACATATGTTAGTCATGGGATTTAGACACTTCATGAAAGTATACATTTTTAAAAGGTGGTATGGGAAGCCTATATTATGTGCAAGGTACTGATCCTGAGAATTTTATTGAAGTCACCCCATTTTATTTTCTCAACAACATGTAAAGATATTTCTAGCTTACAGTTACAATATTTGTGCAAGTCATTCCGCTCGGAAGCAAACCAATGGAAAGAAGGAAATTTAAGCAGAATAGGTGATATTTGGTTCCTCCTTCAGAGAGTGAGGAGTTCTGCAGTCAAAAGAAAAGGTATTTTAGGAGTAAGAAATCAATTATACAAAGGCATACTGGCATGACTAGTGTGTTTGGAGAATTTTGAACATGAGTTAATAATACTGCCCAGTAAACATGAGGGTACTGGAATGCTGAATGTTTTTCTGGGATGGCATAAAACATGTGTCCAGCCTGCTGATTACATTGGAGTTATAAAGCTACCTACATTTTAAACAGAGTGAATGGTAGTATGTTGTGTTTACTTCATTTCAACACATAGGCACCAATGTAGCTGAGGCTGTGTGCTCATTCACCGGGTGGCATGTATGCACATGTTATAGACTCAACCACTTTTCGGGTGAGCTGCTTTTGTGGAAAGCTCCAGATTATCTTCATGAATTTGCTTTTATATGAGAACAGACTATCAATGCCTCTTGATTCCAGTCTCCCCTACTAATAGTTAATGTGCCAAGGTAAAATACTTACATAGTGGACAAGAAGGCAGCATGGGAATTTCCTGGCCCTCTTTCCTGCCAAATTGACAGGTTGCTTTGCAGCAGGTGCACAGCAAAGCGATTAAGAATGTAAGGGTTGACAAAACATGTGTGATATGACTGCGGGCGTTTTATGTGAATGACATGTCATGGCAAGTATTGGCCTCAAGAGATTATACCTGGGGCTCTGGGGTGTGAGGGCAAACTATATGTATATAAAAGCATCACTGAGAAGGTGAGTTTTCAGGAAAAAATAACCTTGACTGGGAGTCTTTACATAAATGAAGTATATTGCAATGCGAGGTATATTTTTTGCTACTTAGATGTTTTACAAATGCTTATTTATATGCATAGATGCATTACACATCTACCTTAGATGATGTGATTTTTTGACTGCTGCACAACTCATTCAGCTGTCAGGAAGACAGTGAGAACCTGGTTTGTTAAAATTCTTGGTCCGGGAAAAAATATACAACAGTGTCCTGTTCATTTTACGAACACATTTAGCCCTTGGTATGAACCTCTCCACTTCTAAGAATGTCTGACTTACTTCCCATGTAACAAAATAAACGTAATATGAATGTCATTTGCCTTACTCACCAATCTTCAGAAATGTTCAAAAATCAAGAGTAAAAAAAACAGATTGTAGTCATTCACTGTGTGTGTGTGTGTGTGTGGGTGCACACACACACACACACACACACACTTATGCAGAAATTCAGGAGAGATATGGACTTCCATTCCATAAGCCACCAGTTTACAGACCCTAGATTAAAGATTTTTGTGTTTTGGTACTCATGGCCACAGCATCCTCAACATGCTGGGCTTAGGTGATCCTTTCACCTCAGCTTTCCAAGTAGCTGGAACTACAGATGCACACCACCATGCCCAGCTAGTTTTTGTGATTAATTGTGGAGACAAGGTCTCACCCAGTTGCCCAGGCTGGTCTCAAATTCCTGGGTTCAGGCAATCCTCTCACCTCGGCCTCCCAGAGTGCTAGGGTTTCCGGCTGAACCACTGCACCCAGCCTCGGTACATTTTTTAAAAGTCAGAATTTATAGATCAGCTCAGATTCAAAGTCATTCATAATTCCAACAGCATTAGGTGATTTCTAAAGTTCTTTCTTTATCTAGAATTGTGTCATTTACTTTATATCCTAATATTTTAGGGTTAAGACATTAACTTATATGTGTCATTTCCTAAGAAAGAAAGAAAAAAGTGTGTCCCTGAATTTATGACTAAAATAAGTATAATTTGCAGTATAAACATTGTAATATAAAATACTCTTGACAATTTTTTGTGGGCGTGTAATAGCAATCTCAAATTAAAATAATATATTGCCAGTGGTGATTAATGTGAGGTGTTATTTGCCTAGTTTACATTTAACATGGATCATTACAACTAAATGTGAAATGTGGCATCTGTGCTTCTAATATAGGGATAAATGCTTAGGAGAAATAAAATACTTTGATAATATTTATTAATGCAGTTTTTTAAAATTCCCCATTACTTTTTAATAGTAACCTTAGAAAATAGATACAAGTGAAATCTTGGGTTCTTTGGGGAAAATAAAATGTGTATTTGAGAATTATACAAAAAAAAATTTTAACCAGATTTATTTTCACCATGTATATTATAATGTATGGTTTATATTTATTTTATGTGATCAGATGTTCACCAATAGTACAAATAATCTTGCACTGTAGCGGCATTATACATTTTGCACAAAATATAATTTGAATCTCATCTCTTCATTATTGTATGTACAAGGCTAGCGAAGAATACCAAATAGGATTTGAGCTCTTATTCAAAGGTTCCTTCAGAGAAAAATAATTAGAAATGTAGGACCCACTGAAAAAATTGCAAAGTAGCTGAAGTTTGTTTCACTTTTCACTTTTCAACTTGCTTGCTACATCATATTTCTTTCGTGGCTAATCATCCTCTGGTTCCTTTCCCCTGTGTCCACAGAACCTTCTTATAATACTTGGGCATAAAGTGAATCAACAAAATTCTTCACAATAAATTGTTATGAAATATTTGTATTGGTGGAATTTTAAACATAAGTGGCAGATATATTTTCGTGTGATATCACCCACTCTATGTCCTTACAAATGTGACTTAGATGACAACTGTCAATCTTTAAAGTGATGGGGTATTGCTGTTCTATTCTCCTCTTTAATTATTTTTCTCATTTACTGGGTCATAGCAGTCTTTTTTTTTTTTTTTTTTTTTTAGATAGCCTGAAAGGGTGGCATTTTTGGACAGGGATGTTTTGTGTGTGTGCTGTCTTAGTTGGCTTGGGCCGCTAAAACAAAATACTGTAGATTAGGTGGTTTAAACAAATGTTTATTTTCCACAGTTCTGGAGGCTAGGAAGTTCAAGATTAAGATGCTGGGAAATGTAGATTCCAGGAAAGGCTCTCTTCCTGCCTTGAAGTTGGTCATCTTCCTGTCCTCACATTATGGGGAGAGAAAGTTCTGGTCTTTCTTCCTCTTTTAATAAGGACACTAATCCCATTATGGGGGCTTCACCTTCACAACGTTGTCTGAACTTTCTTACCAACCCAAGGTCTCATCTTGAAATATCATCACATTTTGCTAGCCAGCTAAAGCTGCTTAAAATGGCAAAAGATGAATTTTTTTTTGCGGGGGGGATAGATATTCAGTCTATAATATATGCTATTCTAAACAGCTACATAGACTCTTACTCTAAAAAAATCATCATTTTCATATATTTTGCATCTGTGCATCCCCCCTTTTACCCCCAAACTTTAGATCTCAGTTAATAAACTTATGAAGTTGGCCAGCATATCCTTAGAGATTAATTAAATCGGTGGAGTTATGTCTAATTGAGGTCTTCTTCACAAATCAGCATGTGGATAAACAGAGATTTTTATTTTTAGTCTCTGCTCAGTTTTCAACTATGCCAATATCAGACATCCAGAAAAGGCTCCCCCTTTCCTTCACACTTTTCAATTCAACAATAAAAGAAAACTGTCATTTTTAATACAACCATTTAGTTCCAGGTCTTTTATTACTAACTTTCAGCTTTGAATTTTAGAAGTTCATTTGGGTTTTACTTCTACTCAGTATTATAAATACATTTTCTGTAATTTAAGGAGTAACAACTATTAGTATCTATGACTATCTTCAAGTGTTTGAAGATATGTAATAGAGAATATCGATTAGAGTTGTTAAGTAGAATTGAAAGGGAGGAACAGATAGCAGTTATCAGTCAAGAGACTTCAGCTGAGTGTGAAGAAGAACTCCTGTGTAGTTTTTAAAGATGAAATGATTTTTCTTCATAAGAAAAACAGAAATTCACCATTATAATAAGACAGTGAATTATTTATAAACAGATATAGTCCAACATAAGTTGATTAACCACTAGTTAGGGATGATATAGGAGTCTCTTATAGTTAGATATGGTGGTTTTTTAAGGATGCTTCCCAAACCAAGAGTTTTCTTTTCAAATATTAGTTTTCCATTGGCATACATTTGACATGAAATGAACTTAACAAAGAACACAAAGTGATACTGGATTCCTCAAATTTGGTTACTTAGTACCTGATTTTGAAATGGCTTTGCCATTAACTTTGAATATATAATAAAATGATAAATGTGTATGTGCAATCTAACAAGATCTTTGAAAGTAAGCAAACTTCATAGAGTACTTTGAGACAAAACAGTGTTTACATGATTAAGCACAATGCGTAAACAGAGCATGTAGCAAATTATTGATTGGCAAATTGTGAACACAGATGAAAGATTTCCATATATTAGTTAATGCAAATTTTTTTCCAAGTAAGTTTCTTTTCTACGCCTTTATGGGTCTACTCACTGGGATTTGGCCAACCTGTTGAATTATTGTCGTCTGAGAAAATTTATGGCCTATCTAGCCAAAACTGCTTAAAACTGCATGAGAGAACATGTTGCTGTGAAAAATCCAAACCAATGCAAAAATCTACGAGTTTTGTATTAGGTTCTTAAAAGTGTCTTAATTTGTATGTTTTGCTTTAGAGATGGTTTCATATTACTCTGTTTCCCAGTGTCTGTGATTACTGTTTAATCCATTTAGGGAATAAAATTACTCTCTAGCAGTCTCTTTGAAAATTTTCTTTTTGTCAATAAGCTTGGTATCTGTCCTGCTACTCTTTTCTTGTTGTCCCTGTACACTGCAGCAAGGACAGGTTGCATTTCCCGCAAACCCTCCCCATTCCGCTATTCATTTAAGACATCATATCTGAGGTCTGACTCTGTTTCTCATACTTAGGTGTACCTCAAAAGACACATGAGCTGAAAACATGGCTAAATTAAAGGGTTTCTATGTGTCTATTTGTCCTCCAAAAAAATGCATAAAGTACAGGAGAGAACCCACGGTGCCAATGCCGTGCATCCTTGCAGCCCGTTTGTGACCTTCTGCATTTATATAACTCCTGTATCACTGTCTTTTCTAAATCTCAGTAAGCATATTTAACTAAAGTTATTTTATGTCGCTCTACATGAGAAGTTTTATGCTTTTGCATAAACAGCATTATTTTTGCAAGTTTATATATGCATAAATAGCCTTCTAGTGCCCAAGTAGAGTTTTCAAGGTAATTTTTTTCTTACCCAAATATATGTCCTTCTATATTTAGTTTATTCATCTTACTTAATGTGCCATGAAGAATAAGTAAGATAAATCTATTTTATTAAGGAACAACTTGACTATAGGCAGTTTTAATTGCAAAGATAAAGAAGAAACCTAATTTTGCTCCCACTTAATCTTGTCAAAGCCAGATTTCCTAGTTAATCTCCTTCATTGTAGATCAGCACAATACTGTTTCCAGTCTAAAAGCTGAAAGAATTAGGTCCTTATGTTCAGTGACCTTGTCTTTAGTGTATATATTCTTAAGTGGCTCTGATTTTGGTCTCATAACATAAATTTTTAAAAATAAATTAATATTTCTGTTTTCTCTTAAATGCTTCATTCGTAATTTTGAAATATAAATTATTTTCTTTTCCATGACTTTTGAATTTTAATGTATTAGATTTTTATTAATCTAGCGATGCATTTTGTATATTTGCTTGCTCCAAATGAATTTAAAATTCAACATTTATAAATTCACATGGGTAAGAGGTTATTCATAATTTTTTTTACCCTCACTTCTCATCTCCTCAGATACAACCCCATTTTTCTTATTCCTCCTTGTAGCAAAACTCCTTTAAATAATTGTCTTTATTTCTTTACTTCTGTTTTATCTTAGGCCTACTTTCATCAGATATTTATGTCAACCTTGCCCCAAAGCTACTCATACCAAGGCTGCTAATTACCTTTATGTTCTCGGATTCATTAGCAGATTCTCAGTCCTCATCCTGCTTGACCTATAAGCAACATTTGACAATGTTCTGCCTTCTTCCTTCCATCCCTGGCTTTAGTGTACCATGCTTCCTTGGTTTGCCACTCTACACTCGTCCCTTGTTGTCCATCTCTATGGCTGTTTTAACCATTTGTACCTGCTTTCTTAATATTGGAGTGCTAATGGGTTCAGTCCTTCATCCTCTTCTCTGCCTTCTACTCTTTCTTAGGAATCTAATATCAGCTCTATGTCAATAACTCTTAGCTTTTCATTTTCACTTCTGGCCATTCTTTAGGATCCTAGATCAATATAGGCAATTGCATAGTCACCATTGCTATATGGATATTTAATAAACATCTTAAACTATGATAATGCTTCTGGTGGTCTTCTCCAAATTTGCACTGACATTCCACATCTCAGTTAGAATTAACTCTATGTTCCAGTTGCTCAACCTAAAAACAAAACAAGAAACCAAATACAAACAAAAACACAAAACCAAAAAACCTCTCTCCTTCAGAGCTGGCATTCAGTCCATTAGGAAATGGTAGTATCTGCCTTCAGATACATCCAGATTTTGACTTCTCTTTCCAATTCTGCTCACACCATCCTGGTCTCGATTGCCATTGCCTCTTGCTTGCCATATCTAGCTAGCTTCCTGACTGGTTACCCTACATCTAGCCTTGCACCCTTCACAGCTTATCCTTAACACAGCTACAATGACTATCCTAGAATATGACTGATACGCTTCTACTAGAGGACTTAAACTAATTCTTCCCTCTGCCTAGATTATTTTTCCCGTAAGTATCCACTTGGCTCAAATTTTACTTTTAGTTTATTTGGGCTGCTGTAATAAATATTATACATTGAGAGGCTTAAAAGAACAGGCATTTATTTCCTCATAATTCTAGAAGTGTGAAACCAAGGTGCTGACAGGGTTGGTTCCATATGGTAACTCTCTCTCCTAGATTCTGGTGACTGCTTGCAATTCTTGGTATTCCTGTGTTTGTAGCTGCCTAGATCCAATCTCTGCCACTGCATATCTCATTGGGTTAAGTGCTGCCTAGATCCAATCTCTGCCAAAGCATATCTCATTGGGTTAAGTGTTCACCCTAAATTCAGGGTGATCTCATCTCAAGATCCTTAACTTAATTACTTCTGAAAGGACTTTGTATCAAAATAAAGTTGGGCAACCCCCTTGGGTCCCCTCCCACTGTGGGAGCTTTTCTGTCCTCTCAATAAATCTGCTTAAAAAAATAAGAATAAAAATTAAATACAGTCAACAGCCATAGGTTCCAGGTGGTCATGTCTTTTGAGGAGACTATCATTCAACTCATATCATCAGGTTTACCCTGACTATTTAAAATTGCAATCTCCAGCCGGGCTCGGTGGCTCAGCCTGTAATCCCGTGCCTTTGGGAGGCTGAGGTGAGTGGATTGCCTGAGCCCACGGGTTCAAGACCCACCTGGGCAAGCAAGACCTCATCTCTACAATAAATCAGAAAAATTAGCCGGGTGTGGTAGCGTGTGCCTGTAGTTCCAGCTACTTGGAAGGCTGAGGCGGAAGGATCGCCGGAGCCCAGCAGGTCGAGGCTGCGGTGGCCGGGAGCAGCCACTGCACTCCAGTCTGGGAGACAGAGTGAGACTCCAACTCAAAAAATAAATAAATAAATAAAATAAAATTGCAATCTCCATTCTTTACTTTACTTTTTACATTAAGTTCTCAATACCTTATGCAAAACCTTTGTGATTATGAACTTTCTATGTGTTTTGAAACCGACTTTTGTGGATTTTAGGGAGATTACATGCTGTATACAATGCATTGCCCACTAGCTTCAGTGGAGTTTAAGGAATCACACCATTATCAAACACATTAATGTTTCTGTGGTAAAACATGGATATTTGGAATAAGATAAGTATACAAATTATGACATAAAATACATAAACAGGTTTACATAAGTACAAGTCAGGGTTTGTATCCCAGCTAGTTTGTGCCAAACTTACGGGAAAAGTTTCAAGACTTTGCGTTCATTGGTTTATTATTTACATATGTATTATGCCTGTTGTTGTTTGTCTTCCTCCATCCAGATTGCACTCTTAAGGCAGAAGCTTTGAGTCTTTGTCTGTTTTATTTCTTGACATATCCCAAGCTCCTAGATAGTCTCTGGCATATGGTAGACGCTCAATAAATACTTGAGCGGCTCTGAATTCTGCTTGCCTCAAGGATTTTCTCTGGAAATATGGGTAGAGACTAATATGCAGAGAACAAGAGAGATTTCAAGAAGATATAGAAGCTAAGTTTGACATATCTTGTAGATCTGCTGTTATATCTTATTTCAGATGTGCCAGATTGAGGGAAGGCCTTTGGTGAAGGAACATTTGTGAATTGAATAGTTGAATTATTTAATCACGTTTTATATCTCTAGAATGCTTCTATGGCGATAGACTTTAGGAATAAGAAAAAGATTTGGTACTTTTTTTGTAAAACTTTAATACCTGGGAATAATTCAGATAAGAAGCTGTTTCTTCCTGTATTTAAGATAATACAGAACATATGATATTTCATTTATATTAGGTAAGACATTTGAATTTTCCAATCTTATAATTTGTCATTGACTTTCATAATCAACACACTAGTTTTCTTTGTGTCCATGTGAGGATTCCTTTATAAAAATGTAAAAGCTATGTAGTCACTGTGACGAACTTAAAAAGTAGGTTTTAGTCACTAGTTTTATGGAGATTAGAGATTTTGTTTTGTTTTGTTTTGTTTGTAACAGTATGTTCATGAAATGATTAAAACAAGACACTAAATAGTTAACTTGATGTGAGGTGTCCTTACATATTATAAACATTTTGTAATGACCAAAGGAAGAAAAGGATTCATTTGATCACTATTTTTAGTGATATAGCCATATTCTCTTGGTGTCAGATTGTATTTTAATGATTTGAAAAACAAATACATATTTGAAAGCCATATTTATTTTTTCTTATGCATCTGACTCTTTAGAAGGGGTGAATACTATTAAATGAGGTTGATAAAAGTCAAAATGAGTGGTGGAAATTTAACTGTGTGTGTAGAATGTCAATCATGGTTGGGTTCTGACTGACACTGAGCAATGTCCACCACTTATGTGATCATTCATTTCTACTGAGTCCTTTGACTATGTCTTTAAAAAGTACTCCACTTTTTCTCACTTTCTTTCACATGTAAGCGAACAAAGCCACCAACCAAATAAACAGCAGATAAGCACACATACTTTTTTTAGTTGTTCAACTATTCTAATAATCAAGCTATAACTTTTTCTTCAATTAGTACCAAAACTCTGATCCTGTAGCCTGTATAAAGAGCTTCTGCCTTCTTGTCTACTACTGGCCTGAGTCCTCTACAGCCTGACTTCCACTGCTGCTAGTATTTTGATGCTGTCCCAGGAAAGGTCATTAATTTTAAGTAGGATGTTGTTCAACCATCTTCCCCTTCAGCATCTCTACAGCACTAAACACTAAAAATGTCTAACTAATTAAAATATGATTTGTTAATCTTACAATCAGCATCATCATCACTTAACTAAATGATAAAAGTTTACTTCTCGAGCATATTTGACTGTTACATAAATTGAAGAGGTTAGTATCTTCACTAGTAGGTTGCCATATGCATTCTTCTGATTTATCCTTGCCATTTATTTTCTGAACTTAAGTTAAAAGATCTCTATGATATATTCATCCATTAAAAAGTTTTTAAGCCGGGTGCAGTGGCCCAAGCCTGTAATCTCAGCACGTTGGGAGGCTGAGGTGAAAGGATTACCTGAGCCCACGGGTTCCAGACCAGTCTGGGAAACTTAACAACATCTCATCTCTACATTTTTTTTTTTAAGTTTTTTGAGTGCCATATGATTTTTTAGCTGTGAATACAGTGATGAGAAATACAAATATCTCTCATGGAGCTTTCATTTTAATCGAATGTAATGGAAGATAAATAAACAAATAAAAATACAAAAACATGAAAATATGTTATCTGACAAGCAGTGTTATGAAAAAAATATAATAAAGTCATGGAATACAGAGGGATGGTATAGGTAGGCTGGCCTCTTTAGATAGGATTGTCAAAGTGGACCTGTTAGAGGATATGATATTCGACCTGATCCCTAAATGATGGAAAGAAGTCAGCAATCTAATGATCATGGGGAAAAGTATCCCTAGCAGAGACAATTGCAAGACACAAGGCTCCAAAACTTTTTGATGAAGAAAAATTCAGGAAGTTGCCGGGCTTGGTGGCTCAGCATATAATCTCAGCGCTGTGGGAGGCTGAGGTGAGTGGATTGCCTGAGCCCGCGGGTTCGAGACCCGCCTGGGCAACTTGGCGAGACTTCATCTCTACAATAAATCAAAAAATTAGCTGGGTGTGGTAGCGCATACTTGTAGTTCCAGCTACTTGGAAG
>CAUYQG010175411.1:0-14953 GCA_963574415.1 Tarsius wallacei | reverse complement strand
GAAATTGGAACTGACAACCAATTCATACAGTGCCTATACCTTAAGAAATAAGACAGACAAGTGGGATCTCATCAAACTGAATAGCTTCTGCAAAGCAAAAGAAACCATCAAGAGAGCAGGGACTCAGCACACATAATGAGAAAATATATTTGCCAACTGTATATCTGACAAAGACCTAACATCTAGGATCTACAAGGAACTCAAACACACTGAAAGGCAAAAAAAAAAAAAAAAAAAAAAAAAAATCCCCATTAAAAAGTGGGCAAAAGACATGAATAGACACTTTTCAAAAGAAGATACATGGGCAGCAAACAGATACACGAAAAAGTGCTCAGCCTCACTCATCATCAGAGAAATGGAAATCAAAACCACATTGAGATACCACCTAATCCCAGTAAGAATGGCTATCATTCATAAAACAAACAGCAACAGATGTTAGCGAGGATGCCAAGAAAAGGAATGCTTCTACATTGCTGGTGGGAATGCAAACTAATGCAACCTCTTTGGAAGACAGTGTGGTGATTTCTGAAAGAACTAGAAATTGACCTTCCATATGACTCAGAAATTCCCCTATTGGGAATATACCCAGAGGATCTCAAGTCATTCTACAGAAAAGAACCTGTACACATATGTTTGTTGCAGCTCTATTCACAACGGCAAAAATATGGAACCAATCATGTTGCTCACTGAAGCAGGACTGGATAAAAAATATGGTACATATACACAATGGAATATTATGCAGTCATAAAGAAGGACAAACATATGGACTTCACAGCAACATAGATAGATTTAGAGTCGATCATACTCAGTGATCTATCACAGAAACAAAGAACAGAGTACCACATGTTCTCGCTCAGAAGCGGACCTTGAATATTTATAATACTATAAGAAAGGGAGTGGCAGTAGTGGGAAACTGTCAGGGGAAGGGGTAGAATTGGCAGTTGACGGAAACTACTAGGGGAGGGAGGGGCATACCTCATTAATAAGGGTACCTACATAATCAACATTTGTATACCTAACTCTGAATTGTGCCCTGCATCTTAATAATAATAATAATAATAGAAAAAAAGAATTAGCGGCAATCCTTTCCAAAATTTTAAAGAAGGAAACTAGCTCCTCCTAAAAGTCCAGAATTATATTGACACTAAAGCCAGAAAGATACTACAAGAGAAGTAAATTAAGACCAATGACCTTGTGAATATTGATCATAAATCTCAACAGAATACCAGCAATCCAAATTCAGAAGCATATTTAAAGGATTATACACCAAGATGAAATAGTATTTACACATGTTTCAACATATTAAAATCAACCAATATGATAAACCACATTGACAGAATGAACAGGAAAAAAACACGTGGCTTTCTCAGTTAATGCAGAAAAAAACATAGACATAATTCAACATCCTTTTGTGATAAAAACACGAAATAAATTAGGACACCTTCTCAACATCACAAGGCCACAATTTAAAACCCCAGAGCTAATAGTATTGTCAGTGGTGAAAGACTGAAAGTTTCTCCTAAGATCAAAAGCAAGACAAGGGTGCCTACTTCTGCAACTTCTATTCAACATAGTACTGGAAGTTCTAGCTATATCATTCAGACATCAGAGAGAAATAAGAGGCAACTGAATATTAAAAGAAGAAGTAAAATGATCTGTTTGACAATAGCATGATTTTATGACTAGAAAGAAACCCTAAAAATTCTGCATACCCCCAAAATGCCAAAGCTAATAAAGAAATTCACCAAAGTAGCGGAAAATAGAATCAACATACAAAATTAAGTGCATTTCTATGGCCTAACAATCAATGATCCAAAACAGAAATTAAAGAAAAAAATGTCATTTACAAATTCATCAATAGAGTAAAATACAGTGCTAAGTATAAATTTAATAAAGCAGGTAGAAGAGGCAGACAGTACAAACTGCAAAATATTGCTAAAAAATTAAGGAAAATAGAAGTAATGGAAAGAAATTTCATACTCATTAATTGTAAACTTAATTTATTCCGATGAGAATACTGACCAAAACTATCTACAGATTCAATTCACTTTCTATCAAAATCCCAGTGACTTTTTGGTGGTTGAAAACTAACCACCTTGAGTACATCCCCTTTTGGTCTGGGAGTTTGTCGATCCTCTCAATAAATCCTGCTTAAAAAAAAGAAAGAAAACTAACCAAATCTAAGCTAAAATACATACAAAATCTAAATAACTCAAATAGTCCAAACAATCTTGAGAAAGAAGAACAAATTCGGAGTACTCACTCTTTCTGATTTCAAAAGCCATCAAAACAGCATAGTATTCATATAAAAATAGACATAGGCCCTTAAAATAGTCTAGTAAACACTAAGGCCAGCAGTGGCAAAGTAGAAGGTGAACGCGGTGGGTCAGAGAAGGCAGTGGTGTGGCTGGCGGGCTGCTGGGCAGTGGTGGCCTCAATGCCGAGGCTCAGGAGCCATGTTAGGGGTGCCTGCTCCTGTGCCCTATGGGTCAGCCTTGCGGGAGCTGTAGCTATGAGGGCCCACATGTAGGTTGGGTTAGTCCCAGATATACAGACTCCCTTCCTGGGCAAGCGTCTAACTCTTCTCTGCTTCCTGAACTCCCATAAACCCTTACCCTTTCTCTGCTGTCTGAACTCATTCCCCGCTGCCTGAATCCCAGGAAACCTTCTTTCCCTATGCCTTACCCCCCCGCCCCCAGCTGCCTGAACTCCTTCCACCTCTGCTATGAAGCCCACATGCTTGCAATACACTGCTTCAGTTGTTTTGCTGATGTGATCCCCTCCTCGATTTTCCGAACCTCTCTCTATCATGAAATCTCTTATTGCTTCTGCCTGAACCCCCACGTTTGCTGCTGTGACCCCACCTATTTTTCTGATAACTCCCCACCCCATTTCTGTTGCTAGTACAGCGCTCACCCCCAAAATAAAGCCCTAAAAAACCTGTCACATATGTTGTCAAGTTATTTAAGCAAAGATGCTAGGACTACTTCATATAGACAGGTCAGTTTTCAAAAAGTGGTGCTGTGAAACTTGGATGTCTACTAGGAAAAGAATGAACTTACCTTTCAAAACATATACAAATAAACTCAAATCTAAAAACTTCTCATAGGATTATAAAATGGTGCAGCTACTGTGAAGATGAGTTTTGCATTTCCTTAATAAGTTCAACAAACACTCCAGCAGTTCCACTTCTAGGCATACACCCTTAAGAATTGGAAGCAGAACCTTGAACAGATACTTGAGCACCAGTGTTCATAGCAACATTAGAAACAAAGGCCAAAAGGCGGAAGCACCATTGCCCATTAACAGAGAAGTGAGTATGCAAAATGAAGTCCATATTTATAATGGAATATGTTTCCGATTTCAATGGAATGACATTTAACAAATGTCATTCTGTTAAATGCTACTACATGAATGAATCGGAAAGCATCATGCAAAGTGAAATGAGCCAGACACAAAAGGGCCAATTTTAAGTGATTCCACTTATATTAAGTACCCAAAATAGGCAAATTCATAGAGAAAAAAAGATTAGAGCTTACCAGGTACTGGGGAAGGAGGAGTGGGATGCTGTTGTCTAATAAGCACAGACTTTCTGTTTAATATGATGACTATTTCTGAAGTTGGAAAATTGTGATTTTTGTCCAACAGTGTGAACTTGCTTGATTCCACAGAACTGTACATTAAAAAATGGCAAAAAGAGGAAATATTCAGTTATATTTTACCTCAGATTAAAAAACAAAAAAATGTCTATGGAGGCGTATCCACATTTCATTGTAACAAGAGCATGTGAAATTGGAGACGCAGTTTTGAGTGCAGTATATGGGAAGAGTTCGTTGGAAAATAAAACATGCTGCTCAAAAAAAGAAGAAAAAGAAGGCATTTCTTGGGACAGTCCATTTTAGTTTAACAAGAAACTCTGTGTTTCGTCTCAACCATCAATAGATTTTAAGACCATCTCAAGTGCTTCTCTTTGTGGTTGTTATCATTCTGAGAGGACTATGGTTTGCTCGATCAAGAGTTTCAGCAGCTTTTCTCACAGACCATACCAATTTTCTATAATCCCTAATTTCTAATTTAGGGTTCTCATTTTAGGGTCCCAAGGTATTGGATCCTAATCTTGCCCTTTATTTGATGTGGAGAAGACACATAGCATTCACAATGTGCAGTTTTTCCCTCTGTAAAGTGAGGAGAATAGAGCTCCATGGAGGCTCAGCTAGGATAAGGGATCTGATTGCACTCTGTTGTTGGTATGTGGGGTGATATTATTTGAATCCAGTCAAAGCCCATATGCTCTTAACTACTGCAGGTCATTGGAACCCATGTCTGATGATGGGTCTGAAGCCAGTCTTCTTTCTGCCCCATCGGTCAGCCCATAGGTCTCTGTGGGTTAGGACAGGAAAGGATGTAGGAATGCACTGTGGGCTTTGGGTTTACTAGAACATGCTTCAGTGCATTGGGTGCTAAAGGCAGGTCTGAACTGTAGAGTTCTTGGGGGCAAGGATAGGGGTAAATGTAGAGCCATTACCCATGGCACATAAGAGGCCTGTGGGCCTTGTGAGCCTGATCCTGATAATGTTTCCTTTGGTGCTGGGCAACAGGATGCCCCCCTTGACGTAGGTGGTCTGGAGTAAGAGGCCTGTGATTTCCACCATGCAGGATTCCCCAGCCCTTCTGCCCCATCCAAGCATGACATGGCTCATTCATGAGACACAAGCAGGATAAGTGGGAATGGCAATGAAGGCCTTTCAGAAACAGAACAGCTCTGTCAAAATCCACTGAAATTAGAACTGTTAAATCTAAGCAAAGAGTCTATGTTTTGCAGTTATATAAATATCACTAATGTGTCTTCAAGGTACAACACCTTGATCAAGGAAAATCAAAAGCACCTGTTGGTAGAACAAGTTGCCAGTGCTACTACCTAGAGGAATTATTTCCCATCCATTGTGTGTGATGCCTCTGGCTGCCAGGGTGAGCTGTGTTTATGCCTACAACAATGCAGTTTTCACCTGAAGCCTCCAAGTAATTCAGAGAAGAAAAGGGAAATTAGTGGAAGGAAGACAGGAAAGTGTAGCTGTTTTTGCCACTTGGTGTCGCACAAGAGTCCAATATCAACTGAGCACTAACTACTCCCTGACAATGCTCTCAGGACCAGACCTGAATGCCGTAGCATGCAATGGCCTTCCCCAAGGAATCCAGCTGCATTTTCCTTCCCCAGAAGGCACCACTACTCATTCCATGTTCATGAAAGAAATTGGATTGGGGTTCGCCAAAGAATCCAGGGTCACCAAAAAGCACCAGTGGGGAAGCTAAAAGGCCTTGTTAATCACCCTCAAAATGTTGACCCAGCTTTATTCATGAGGTTTTTTTCTGAAACCTACATTAGCTGAATCCATATTAAGTATGAAATCTACAAAGTTCAGGGTGGAGGCAAACAAATAAGCAAATGGGCAATCCCTGGACTGTGGGCATGAAATACGGGGTGTGGAGGGTCCATCATGGGCCAGTCATATGTCAGTTTGCCAGGCTGTCTAATGGTGTTGCAATTTTATTTAATTTTAGCCCTTGTTTTCTTGCTTTTTATTTTTTTCTCTCCATCCATTCTTTGGTCTCTGTTACTATCTTCTGACTGCAATTGTTCTGGGAGATTTCCATTGTTTGCACTTCGAGGGCTATTTTTTTGTGTGCTGTCCTTTTGGGACTCTGTGGGTATCAGTGATTTTGCTGTTTTTTTTCCCATGTTCATGGCAGTTCTCTTGTCTGTCTCTTTAATTGAGTTGCTCAGTGTGAAATGGAGAAGCAATCACTTTTGTTGCTTGTTCTATCTCCTCTCCTACCATGAGGTGAACCTCTGGATTTGTTTGATTATGAAATGGGACTGGGGATGGGGTGCTGTGCTATCTTTTAACGATTTGAGCACTAACTAAGGTGGGTGGAAGGTTGAGCAAGGATTCAGAGAGTACCTATGGTCACAATGCTCACAATCTTGTGAATGGGCCGCCACAGACTCTCTCTGTCACCACACTATGTGACCATACAATGGGTGTACTTGTGTAGCTCCTGAGTCTAGAATAAATTATAATAAAGGAAAAGAGAGGGAAGAAGGTGAGCAAGGAAAAAGAAGTAAGACATTTAAAAAAAGGACAAAAAGTAAAAAAGAGAAAAAAAACCCCAACCACACAGGTCATTAGTCTACCTTCGCAAATTTAGCTTCCTCTTGTGGCAGGTTCTGTGACTGCAGGTACCTTCTTTACTTTTAAAACTTAAGTGCTTAGAATCTTTGCCCCCTGCTGCAAGTGATTGATGTTGGACAGGGAGATGGGTGGGGAGTGAATTGTCTCAACATCCCCTGGGTGCCTGGCATCTATTCTGTCCTCCTGATATCTTTTGTGCATTGCTGCGTGGGGACAACCAGTTTGGAAAGCACTCGATTCCTTCTCTGGTCAGATGCTCTTCCACTGCATGGGTCCATCACCCAGCAGCTGGCTCAGAGCAGGGTGTAGATCTTCTGGGAGCTCTGCATCCACCATGACCCTCCAGGGCTTGTGCACATGGGGAAATCCTCTCTGGGTTCACGAGGAACAGTCCCAAAGCAATGCAGAGTTCACCACCTGGTCTTAAGATGCCAGTCTGCTACTCTGAGGAGCCACCATGTAGCACCTCTCTTCCCAGGGTTTAGACTGATTGCTGAGCTTCTGACCAAATTTCTGTGCCAGCTGCACAGGTTGGGAGTGGGCATCTCCTTCCCCAGCAAATACTGCAGTCTCCAGATAGCAGGTCCCAGTGCCAGGGGTCTTGCAGTCTGGCCTGGCACTGAAACTGGTGGTGGTGAGTCCAGGTGCTTGATCACAACTGATCTCTGCAGCTTCGCTCCAGGCAGACTTTTCAGGATATGGAGAATGGCACTCGATCCATACAGTGAAGTGAAACAAAGTCCCAATGGCAATAGCGATGGTCTCTCTCTGGGGAGAACCCCTGCCCTCTGCTCCCGAGTCTCCACTCAGACAATCCTGTACCCAGTTCCAATCCCATCCACATGCTCTCTTGTCCTTGAAGACATCTTCTAACAATAGGGAGAGAGGTGTGAGAGGGCCTTTCAAAAAGAATATCTTTACATTGAGTCCCATAAAATAAATTGCTGTTTGTATTTTCCTCTTCTAGGAAAGTCTGTTCTGGTTCTATGCCTGTTTTCCTAATGAGTTGTTTGTCTTTTTCTTTGTCCTCTTTGAACTCTTTTCATATTTATTAGGTCAGCATTTTTTTCTGTGTTCTAAGTTGCAAATATTTGTCAAGTTTGCTTTGTCATGTGATTTTTCTTATTGTGCTCTGTGTCATGTACATGTTTTTGAGTTTATGTTTTCAAATGAATTTATCAATTTACCTGCTGATTGTTGATGACTCAGGGCATGGATTGAAACACAGTTTGAGGAGCTCTCATAATCCGCGTCATGGTTATAAAGAAATTCTCTCATGGTTTCTGCTAATACCTTTATGTTCTTTAAACCAATTTCAATGAGGTATTATTTACATAATACAAACTGCATCTATTTGAAGACTGCAGCTTGCAGACATTTGACAGATGCATACCCCATGAGATCACATGGTTTCTTTTTACATCTTTCATCATGCTCCATTTGTAGTTAATGTCGCTTCTCCTTGTGGTAAGGACTGAGTTTTGTTTCTTTTTTATTTTTCAGATGCTGGCCATGTCTGAACACTTTGCATTAAGGTGCTTTCTTTATTTTATTCTATATTCCCTTATGTATTACAAGGCTACTTCTGTACATCGTCTTTTAATATGTTGTCTGTCTATCATACACTTTGCTGTACTGTTTTAATAATTGAAGCTTCATAACTGTGTTATCTTCAATCACAATTATGACATAAGCAAGGTCCAGGTATAGTAGGCTTTCAAGGGCAAGGTGGATGTCCCGGGTCCTCGAGCTGTGAATGTTTCTTTACATATGCCAGCCCTATCAATTCTTTACCCTTAGAAGTAGGTATCCCATTTTAAAGACACAGAAACTGAGGTTAAGTCAGTGAGGGAAAGTGAGCCCTCAACTGTGAAAACTCTGAATTTTACAGAGTTCAGGACTGTCCAACCAGGAATGCCCTGTTGAGGATGAGAAAGCTTGCTCAGAGCATGGAAAGAGTTGGAAATAAATTCCTAGGGAGAAGACAAAGCTAATCATGAGATGTCATTCAACTACACTGAAACATCACTAGCTCCCAGCATGAGTGAACAGGCCCACAGGGCCAAACTTGGTCCTGGTGAAAGAAGCAGCTCTTCCTGCCTCCAGGAACTTAAGGTGGGCTGGGAACGCAGGAATGAATGCATTAAGAGATAGAAGAACGGGGCCAGGCAGTCCTAGAGGGTGGCATTGGGCTGTAGGCATCTAGAGTAGGGCCTGGGCCAACAACTTTGGAGCAGGTGGCTTATTTGGGGAATTTGATCCATGGAGGATAGTGAGGGATTGGGATACTGTAGGGGAAGCGAAAAGCACTGGAACAAGTGAGTTATGGAGATACTCTCAGTGATGAAAACTGAGGTTTAATCCAAG
The DNA here is from genome assembly GCA_963574415.1 of Tarsius wallacei. Taxonomy (NCBI): domain Eukaryota; kingdom Metazoa; phylum Chordata; class Mammalia; order Primates; family Tarsiidae; genus Tarsius; species Tarsius wallacei. The sequence continues at coordinate 6,395 of CAUYQG010175411.1, read as the reverse complement.
GAGATGTGTAGGGAGTCCTCTAGAAAAGACCACTTGAATATTTATAGAAGGAACTAGAAAAACCTCCATTCATGTCTTGATACAGGATGTCTCCACCATTCAGAAGACCTTCACAGTCACCTCCCAGTCAATACTACACCAAGGGCAAGCCTGCTGCTGTCTCCAGGACCTGTTTCTGCCTGTGTTTGGACCATGTGTGCGGGAATCACACCGTGTGACCTTGGGTATCAGCTGGTCCTCCAGGAAACAGACACTGAGACAGACAGAACTATAAAAGTTTATTAAGAGAAACAAAAGGTAAACAGGGAGGAGGCAGCATTGAGCAGGCAACATGGTGAGACAATACAGAACATCTGGCAACTTATTAAATTTTATAAGAATCCCATCAAATTATTCTCAGATCAGGGTCCTCTTCAACTTTCAAAATGGTTGTACTGTAAGGCAAAAAGGGGGATTTATTTTTTTGTGGTCTTATGTATTCCTATCTGTGTTTCTTCTTCTATAATATATCTCATGAATAGCTTTTTGATGAATACTTCCGTGTGTGGCTGCATCTGTGTGTTTGTATGCCCTAAAATATTGTTAAGTTATCAGATATAGATCTCAGAGTTAATTAGGTTCATTCTAATAATCATCTTTTCTGTCTGGCAAGATCTGAATTTTAATAGTAGAGACAGGGACTTTGACTTATCTTTTGAAACAGGGATTAGAAATTTCTGGGTCTAAACTGTTACACCTAAGGTTTAGTCAATCATCCTGATCCAAAGACCTTCATAAAATCAGGGAAGTAATCATCTTCCCTGGGTTTATAATCGAGTGATTATATACTAAGTGTTTTAGTGCAACAAGGAATTTAGGTGAAAGATAATTTCCCTAGTCCACACTGTGCCATATGAGCTCTCCTGCAGAGCATGGACATCACATGGCCTCCATGCTCCTGCTCCTTCTGTCCTGCCAAGAGCCACCTTCCAAGTCTATCTAAGTGAGTTCAACAAACTCACACAGATCCAAGTGGCAACTCCCCACTTCTTCCGTCTCTTCCACACTCTCCTGTTAAGTGCTGGGAGATTCACTCTCCCTCTTTTGCACTTTGTGTCCTTCACTGGTGCTGAGATTACAGGTGATCACAAGCTCTGTGCCCCTTGGATCTGTGTGTATTACTCCTACAGTACACATGAAGCCCCTGAAGTCAGGAGCAGGTCTTATTCCTCACACAGCCAAAAGCATGACTGAGAGTCCATAGGCATCTTCAAAGCTCAATTCTCTTGCCTTTGTGAAGAACTTCTTTCCTCATCGACAAGAGATATCTGCTGCCCAGCTCATGATGGGGATGTGATGCAGCCAATTGTGTGCCCTCTGAAATTCGATAATAGTAAACAAATCCTCAGCTAGCTTTACGCTTGGATTTGCAAGCCCTCCAGTTACATTTGTGATATTGTTTCCTATTGACTCAATGATAAATGAGATGAGCACACTTTACAAGTTAGTTCATACCTCTCAGATCACCATAACAATTGTTGTTTGTGGAGGCAGTGAGCAAGGTCCCAGAATCCACCAGGGTGTTGGAGGTGATCCATGTCTCATGAAGGATGATGGAGGCCCATCTAAGTGGTCCAGCGTGAAGGGCAATCCCCGGAAAGGAGAAAGAGGGGGCCCTCCTGCAGCCATTGGTCTGAAGAGCAGAAGGAAGCAACATTTTCGAAAATGTCAATGAGAAGGACAAACACACCCACACCGACACAAGCTGAGCCCCACGTAGCAGGATCAGTCTCCTCCAGCAGGATTCAAAGCAGCACCATCAGTGCCAAAAACTCTCCCTCCCCTGAGTCTGGCTGACAGTTGGGAAGTGGAGAGAAGTCACCGGTACAAACTGCTGTCACCACACACCACAGCCCGTGTTTGAAAATGTATGCAGGCTGAAGGCCTGTCCCAGGGAAGAGCAGAATCATAGCACTCTACTAAGGAAGCATATTCCTGACACTTGGATATCTGTGTCTATATTCCACCATCACTCCTCAGCCCCATCACAGTAGCTCCTTTCTGAATATTAAGAACAGAGAAAATGAGAAGAAAGAGAAGTCCATCGGCCACACACCACAGCTACTTTTTCAAGACCTTTCTACAGGCCTTTCATGTCCTGCCTCTAACTCTCAGAACCTCAAAAGGTAAGGGTGACCATCCTGCTCTAAGTTAAAGATAGCAGAGGATACTAAAGGAAGGAGAAATTATCCTGTGGCAACGCAGAGCAGAGGTCAATTCCAACTTTGTCTGCAACCCCTCAGATGCCCCACCTCTTCCCCCTGAAAAAGGGTTTTCTGCTTCCTGGAAGTGCTGCTGGGGACCAAGGATCTCTGAGGGAATGCACATACTTGGAGTCCACAGGGGAACTAACTAGGATAGGGTTTTCTGACAGAAACAGTGTTACTATTAGAAGTTTGTTAAACACAGCTGTAATATTTATCTTAAATCGCAGGTCATTCCAATTTTAGCACACTATGATGTGAAGGACAATTTTGTGCATGAAAGAATGTGGTGGAAACGTTAAATCACAGAAGTAAAACCAATGTGTTTGATATCAGGTGGAGAAAGTCCTGTAACATAGGACCAGAAGGCTCACCAGCTGTAATTTCTGCAGAGGCCCCAAGGGAACCAGTTTCTGTGACCTTCATTTAAGACTTCCATGGAATCTGGCTCTGCAGGTAATTAGAGACTTTCACTGCTAACGCTCTGGCTCCCAGGGTGCATTTTCTATTACAGGTATCCAACCTGTGACAATTCAAAATATTTTATCATGAGCCATACTGGGGGAGCTTCTGCATACACGGTCACCAACAGAGATGGGACATGATGAATTTTCAATTTTGATTGTCAAAGGTATTCAACATTGAACAAAGCAATAGTATAATGTTGAAGAGCGAATTTTCATATTTTTGATTTCTAAGGATTACAGCAGACATTCTATGGAGGTTAATCATGAAATGTAAAGCAGAAAGGGAAATATACCAATAAGAAACAAAACCTCCTGCATTTTTTCAGAAAGACCAAACCAATTCTAAAATAAAAGAACTTAGGTACTACTGGTCCATGAGACTTATGGCACTGGGGTTATAAGGCATCTTCTCATGTTAATTCCAGAACCACCTCAGTGAGAACCATCAGTCCTCGACCCTAAGCATTTATAAGGTCCGGAGTTTTCACCAAGGATGAGGAGATGGGAATAAAGACAGCTGCAGTTCTGGGGAATTTTTGGTTTTTGAAAAGCAAACACAAGAAAATTATATCACCAAACACGCAAACCAGAAATGAGGCCACAAGAGGTGCTGTAAGAAAAGATGGAAGTTTCTTGAAATTGTTGCAGTGAAAGCGAACACAGCATTTACCTTATTTCTCTCTGTGTTGTGATCTTGCTGCTGGTCCTTATGGGAACCCAATGAGGTCCTGGATCTGCTGAAGGTGGGAGAAGAGATGGACCTCACTCTAATTTGCACATTTTACGCAGAATAAGAAACCCTTCTTGTCTCCTCTGTGTCACTCTCTCCCACACTTGGGTCCTACACAAGAGGCACATGGTTTATCAGATACCTCAGATGAACCCTGAGCCCAAGACCCCTTTTCTTGAGAATGATAATGCAGAGCCTGGTTCTTGTGTTTTCTTAACTAACCTCCAAATAGTAGACTGATCAGAACCCAAACTACTTGGGAATCAACTCAAAATCAAGGGTTTCCTGATTTAAAGTACATATCAGAATATGCCACTTATAGAATAACAATTAAGAACAGCTTTGAATGGGAAGAATATCAACAAACCCCTGACTTGAACAGCACTGCTCCTTTTCTTCAAAATGTAGCAGCATTTAAAAAAATTATCTTGATCTATATTTAATCTGTTTATCATGTAATACAAGGGATTTAAAATATTTATGAATAGAAAATGATTTAAAGAGACTAATATTATTTTAACGAGAAAAGGAAAGAACTATAGGCATAAACTGTAAAATTTTAGGCTTACACTTAAAAAGCTGAGGAACAAAATTACATAGAAATTAATTTACTAATGGAGTATTATAGCTCACAATAAACAAAACAAAAAGAAAAAAGAGGTTCCAAAAACAGTAAAAAATGGCTCCTGTTTTAAAAGAGGTCTCATGGTACAATTTTTTTTGAGCTGGAGTCTCACTCTGTCACCCAGACTGGAGTGCAGTGGCAGGCTCATGGCCAATGCAGCCTCGATCTGCTGGGCTCAGGTGATCCTTCTGTCCCAGCCTTCCAAGTATCTGGAACTACAGGCATAAGCCACCATGCCAGATTAATTTGTTTTTTGAATTAATTGTAGAGATGAAGTATCACCAAGTTGCCCAGGCTCGTCTCAAACCCGTGGGCTCTGACAATCCTCTCACCTTGGCCTCCCAAAGTGTTGGGATTACAGGGATGGGCCACCACGCCCAACCTCAAGATACAATATTAATTCACAAAGATATAGCAGTAAAAAGTCTTCTTTCATCAGACATACAACCCCCAGTCTAAAATATTGTTAGTGTTACTCTTCTCAAATAAAAGAAAAATGAAGCCTTCGGTACTGGCTCAAGGTAGGAAGGGGAGATGGCCCATTTCTCTCTAGGCTCCTCTCTTCAATTAGTAGTGACCTAGAGGTTGAAATGTGGTAAGGGTGTCCACATACAGTGGAGGGGCTTGAACATCACCATTCATAGGAAACTGGCCGAGAGCCATCTGACTGGGGCACTTGAGGTGGCATCTTGCCACCCAGTTACATACCAGTCTCTGATTTAGTGCTCGGGACTGTTTCTGGGACACATAACAATCACCGCTGGAACAAGAGGCAGAGTGTGTGTTTGTGCAGCATAAGTTAGCCTGCTGTCTTCTCAGGGAGCTCATACCTCTGCATGGAAGTTTCTGTGTGTCTGGTCTTGTTGGCTCCAGTTTCTGCATATTCTGTGCCTCTTGCAGCCTCTGTTTTTGCATTCTTTCCAGAGTTGAAGACACAAAGAATGGACTTGAGTGAGAACTAAAACACTATTCGAGTCAAGCAAGATGACAGTAAGGACATAGCTATCCAGTCATGCACATAAGAAGTAGAAGTCCCAAACCTGAGTCTGGAGAGAACCTAGGGAAAGGTTCTGCTTTTGTATGGTGAGTGCATCTGAAGACCCTGATCTCCCAGGGAACAATCAAAAATACTGGACAGAATTTAAAATGCATAATTGAATACACCCAATAGCTAGCATCCTGTAAAGAAGCATGAGGCCAAGATGGAGAAGAAGAAAACTGAGGACCAAAGTCATCCAGTAGTTGACACCAGTGTTCATGAGTTTCATTACTAAATTCCAAGGTAGATTACAGAGATGCAAACAAGCTAAGAGGATTTACACAGATTTAGGGGCTTCAATGGAAAATGCTTGGAGTTCATATTCTGTTAAAGAAGTTTCCCTTAACGTAGTCCACTGGTTTTAGTTGGGATGCAGAAGTTACACACTAGGAAAAAAGATGGACAAATATATGCACTGACTTCCCTAGGGACTAACCCTGCAGTGAGTGATGTCAATTGCTGACTGAATTAAGTGTATGATCAGAATAAACTCTTGTCTTTTCTGCAGCAAGATACATCATACAAGGTCCCAATTTTTCTATAAATATTTTTCCTGGTGTCGCCTTAAATAAAAATATGGCAGGACAGTACAAGTTGATTGGATCAAAACCTAAAGGACTGTGAAAATGAATCCAGAGGTGATTCAGATACTGAAGTTAACAGTACAGGTACCAGCATCTCCACTTTCCCCAAGCGAAAGACAAAAAATATATGAAGGGAAAGAAAAACTGCAGATTACAGAAAGCAAGTCAGGGTGGGAAAGCACAATACTTTACCGCATGAATGAGCCACAAATATTGCAGAAATGATTCTAAAGGATATCCCAAGTGTCTTCGTTTTTTGATGCATGTTTTATACAAAAGTATTTGTATCACTGAACACATGAACATCATACTTACTTTTCTTCATAGATTTCACAAAAACTGTCCTTTCTTCTTTTCAACATTTTGAATACATATTCGTTTGCAGCTTTCAGAGATCACAATATATCATCTTTGTCTTCCAGGCTTTTTGTATACTCTGCAATGGATAAAAAAAGTCATGCTCTCTGCTTTCAACTATATATGAAACTTTGGTTATGGTAAGGAAAGGAAAAAAGTGAGAATCCTGAAGATTGAAAGTTCTTGTTTCCCTTCCCAGGGCAAAGTTGTCTTCATGGTAGTAGTACTTCTGCCCCACAAAGATCATACCTACCAGGATGCAGGTTTTGGACCTCCAGTCCTTCAGCGTTGTATTCTCAGATATTTCTTATATATCTCCTGACTTTAAGACAGATTGGAGAGGAAGCATT
>CAUYQG010175409.1:0-29520 GCA_963574415.1 Tarsius wallacei | reverse complement strand
GGAAGGATTGCCGGAGCCCAGCGGGTCGAGGCTGCGGTGGCTGGGAGCGGCCACTGCACTCCAGTCTGGGCGACAGAGTGAGACTCCAACTCAAAAAAAAAAAAAATGTCAAATGGCAGAATACTTAATATTGCATCTAATATTGTGGAGAAAATATCATAGAAAAACAAGTTTTACAAGAGAAGCCCAGAATTGATATGTACACAAGCTGAAATAAGCTTAATTCTATAGGCAGTGAGGATTCATATAGCCTATTTATCTACTCTTCACATCTTAACTTGGAAATCATTTAACTTGGACTTCTGTCTGAAATAATGGTGTTGAAATTAATTTGTAAATGCACTTGTTTCTGGGCTTATCATATTTATCTCAGATACATTCAACCTCTTATATTCTTTTAAATCAGGTATGTTTAACTCTTCCATTACTCTAAGTCTTTACACTAGCTATTATCTCCTATTTGCCTTGGTGACTCTTTTGTCTCTGTTTATGCAGTAAGTCCTCACTTAACATTGTCAACAGGTTCATGGAAACTGCAACTTTAAATGAAATGCCATACAATGAAACCAATTTTGCTGTAGGCTGACTGATAAAAACAAGAGTTAAGTTCCTATGACACATCTCTGGTCACAAAAAATATCATCAAACTTCTAAATAAATATCAAATCTTAAAGAATTGAGGCCAACCTTTTTTTCTTAAAGTGATGGAGTAGAAGAAAGACTCATGATAACAACTCCATTTCCCTCTGAATATGGAAGAATCAGTGCCCATTTAACATCTTCACTTGTCATTTTTGAGGGTATCTTTTTTTTGTTGTTGAGTCGAAGTCTCACTCTGTCACCCAGACTGGAGTGCAGTGGCATACTCAAGGATACTGCTGCCTTGACTTGCAGGTCTCAGGCGCTCCTTCCGCTTCAGCCTTCCAAGTAACTGGAATCACACCCAGCTAAGGTTTTATTTGTTTATTTATCTATTTATTTATTTATTTATTCTTGAGACGATGTCTTCTGTGTTGCCCAGGCTGGTCTCCAGCCTGTGGGCTTAGGCAATCCTCTTGCCTCAGTCTCCCAAAGTGCTGGAATTATAAACACTGAGCCCAGCTGAAGGTATCTTAACCTGTGTATTTCTAATCTCTTATTTGATGCTGCAAACATAGGCAATCTCTTTGGTCATTAAATTTTGTCAATTCGATCAATATATTATTATTGATTCTTTTACTTATATTGTTCCTTACTTCAGACCACGATTGATCATAATGCTGGGATGAAATAACATATAGTCATGGGCGACATATAGTCACAAATCTAGGGTGCTCAGAAAGAGAAGCCACACTACCATTTCAGCATCTGGGCATTGCAGATACTTCTCAGCAGTGATTAGAAGATTTGTTTCATTAAAAAGCTAACATGTTATAACTAACTATTAAAATTAAAATGATAGTATGCAATAAAAATACATATAAAGGTAGGCATTTAAATGAGAAATAAGACAATAGGTAAAACAGACGCCCAAAGATATTTCAGCCAGAACACTGCAATAAGGTATTTATTATTCTTTACTTAAAATTTTTTAAATAATAATTTACTCTGCTTCTATGTTTACATAAACAAGATTTAAATACATTAAATATGTTACGCAAATATACAGTACCTTTCTGAAATAAACACTGAGATACTTATATCATCATAAAATAAAATTTGAGGTATAATCTAAAACCTGCTACTAATCATTCATGTTACTGCTCTGTAGGACTTTACAGAGATGCTTATGAAATAAAGGGGACTGTTAATAAACACCTCATAACTTTCATTTATATCTTATATAAAGAATCTCTGAAACTAGATAAAAAATGTGGTACACATACACAATGGAATATTAAGCAGCCATAAAGAAAGACAAACATATGGACTTTGCCGCAACTTGGATGGATTTAGAGTCGCTCATACTCGGTGATCTATCACAGAAACAAAGAACAGAGTACCATATGTTCTCACTCATAAGCGGACCTTGAACAATGATAATACTATAAGAAAGTGATTGGCAGTTGAGGGAAACTGCTAGGGGAGGGAGGAATATACCTCATCAACAAGGGTACCTGCATAATCAGCGTTTGTATGCCTATCCCTGAATTGTACCCCACATCTTTATAATAAAAATTAATCAATTAATTAATGAAAAAGTCTGCAAAGCAGTTAGGAAATATATTGCTATTCCATCGATAATAAGGAAATTGAGATCTAGAGGTAAAGCAAATAGGATTCAACAGGTTTGTTGAGCCTTCTCAGGTCCAAGCAATCTAAGGCAGAAAACAAAGTGTTGGTGACAGGAGCCTACTCCAAATAAATGCATGTAAAAAGAAAAACAAAATGGCAAGGAGGTTCTAGTTTCCTTGTAATCAATACTACCACTCAGCACCCCCAAAGTCACATTTTCCTGTTTATTTCACACTGAGGCTTTATAGTATTTGCTTGCTTCATTCATTTAGATTCCAATAGAAGAGGTGAGATGTGCTTCTTTAAATTGATGAAAAAAATTTGTAATCTTATTGTTGGTAGAAACTTGTATTTTAAGAATTTTTATGGTGTTTTGTTTATTTTTGGAAAGCTTTGGAACTTCCTGATCACCACAGACTATAAATCTTATATTTCATTTTGGCCAAGCCTACTCAATAGTTTTCTAAAGATAGAGACATTATATTAATTGCCATCTGCTTTTCTCTATGAGAAGCTGGGCTTAGTAAAGCTTTCCACAAGCCTTCCAGAATGCATTATATTTTTATAAGTTTTCACAGATGGAATAATTAGCTTTATGTAACCAAGAAGAGGTCATAGAAAAGACAATTTCTAATTAGATTCAGTTTCAAACTGTATAAGTGCATAGATTATAATATTTTTCTCCCTTAAGTGATAATTAGTCTTCTTTGAAAACATAATTGTTCTGAGTCACACTGGGATCATTTTCAGCTTATATATGTCCATGGAATATCATGTATTGCTTCGAGCATGAGAATGTTTATCTCTCATAGTCATTTAACCATGCATAGAAAAAAAATTAATGACATTCAAATCATTGGAAATTACACATGAAACACACACATTAGGGAAAATGTATCCTAAAATATTTTTACAATAGTCATTTATAAAGTTTTGTATGTGTGTGAATGGTTTGCAGAAATAAAAACAGCTAGATATTTCAAAGTTGAGAATACCAGATATCAATAGATTTTTACTACTCACCTGTCGATAGTTCTTTTTATGTAGTTCACTAAAAACACTTAACATAACACTTAAAATGTGACAGACAATATTTTGGATGAAGGAACTTATTTAGTCAAGTACACAATTCCTTGAGAGAGGCACTATTATTATCCTCAATTTTCACATGAGATGATTGAGGCACCCAGAGGTCAAGTAATTTGTCCAAGGTCATGAAATTAGTAGGTGGTGGAGTTGGTTTATTCAGTCATGCTTGCTCCATATGTTGTTACTCTTAGCTTCACAGAACTATGTTTAGGAGAACATTTCATCTCAATATATTTGGGGTTATTACCTGGGAGTCCCTAGAGAGTGACCCACTTATCTTCACCATGGGGCTAAATATTTATTTACATAAAATAATTTTATATTTTATGTTTACATGTATATATGTTTAAACTGGAAAAATATAAAAACATACAAGTACACATGAGAATAATTTTAATCCATTTATAATTACTCAATTCAAAGATGATTTCTACCTGCATTTTAGGTCATATCATCTAGAACTTCTCTTCATCAGTATACGTATTTTTCCTTCACTTAACGAAATGATTTTTTGTACTAATTTTTAAATTTCACCTAACAAAATGACTTCATGGCATCAAATTTAAGGGCTCCTGAATAACATTATGTTAATATAAATGTTTAAAAATTTGTATTCACTTGATTCTTTTTCAACTGTGAGACCAGTTTTATGGATGCATCCAAATGAACGAATTTCAGGTAGTGAGAGAGTTTACAGTGCTTTTTAATTGCATCTTGAAACTGAAAATATCAACAAATGTATGTGAGGTTACTTTGTGAAATAATCTAAGTGATAGTAGCAGACCTGTTTAGATATTAAAAATAATACAATGCTTTTTGTGCCATATATTTTCATAATAGCATTAAGAAATTAAGATTGCAGGAAAAAATGAAAATATTTTACAGGTTTGACTGCAATCACAGAGGAAAATAATTTTAAGAAATAGCCTATGGGCCAAACTCAATGGACAACCTGTAATCCTGGCACTTTGGGAGGCCAAGGTGAGAGGATTGCCTGAGCCAGAAGGTTCAAGACCTGCCCAGGCAACTTGACAAGACCTATCTCTACAATAAATAAAAAAAATTAGCTGGGCGTGGGAGCACATGCCTATAGTTCCATATACTTGGAAGACTAAGATGGAAGGATCGCTGGAGCCCAGCAGTTCCCCCCTGGGGTGGGTGTGAGCATGCCACTGCACTCTAGCCTGGGAGAGGGAGTTACATTCCAACTTTAAAAAAAAGAAAAAAAGAAAAAGAAATTACCTATGAATGTGTGATGGTTAAGTTAAAATCAGACTACAAAAATGATAAAGACATAATTAAGGTCTATACAGATTAAGGTGTTTTAGGAAAATCTTCAACACAGAGGCTTACAAAGATTTAGTCTTGAAATAATAAGAGCACATCATGTTTTGGTAGCTTGTGGAAGAGGAAAAAAAGGTGGGATATTGGATTTAAAAAAAAATAATTTTGCTGGCATTCATTTTATCAGCTGGAATCTATCTCTTTTTATTCTAGAATATATATATTTTCCCATTCAGGCTCAATATTGTCAGTGCTTAGCAAGCTGAATATGGTGCTTATTAATCCAGAGTCCTCCGTCACTGACCAATAATAGAGTTCATAATACACAGTCCAGAAATGGAAGGGAACTTGCTGCATCTCTTAGGACATCACACCAACCATGAATGAGGAAGGCTGTATAATGTCAGAGAGGGTATCAGTGGCTCCATCACAGGCATTCTGACTCTCTAGTGCTGTAGCTGTTGCAGAGGGTTTGTTTGTGACAGTAAAGAAACAAATTATATGCTTAATGAGAAAGAGTTTATACATGAAACAGAAAGATTTTTTACATTTTAGTGTTGTGGAATGAATTTTTTAAAAAAGTTGGCACGTGGTTTATTACAAAATTTGAGTCCAAAACATTGCTTCTTCCTCACTTATGCATGCAGGCTATATCTACTCACATTTCTTTCTATATTTCCTACCAGTGACTGTGCCAAAGTAATTTCAAAGCCTTTATGTATAGTGTCACTCTATGAGGCTGCCAAGTTTCCCTTGATTTTTTAAGAGATCACAAATAGGATTACGTTTCTATATTTATCCCATCCACATTTCCCAGCTTCAACTTTTATCTTCACCCACATAGACACCCAATCCATCATTCTGACTTTTTTTTCCTCAAAGATCTTTAGAACAAGGAGGAAAACGTGTCCTAAAAGGAGACAATAGAAAACCTTTGATTATGTCACTTGAAGAATGGCCCAAATGTTCACATACAATATATAGATATTTATTCAATGTAAACAAAGTGAACCACCAATGACAGATGTCCCAGTGTTATGTATTTATGCATTTTCTTTCTGTCATTCTGCAAAGCGCAGTGTGTATTGTACACATGGTATCTTTAAGATCAGCTCCCAAGTCCTAGTTATACTTCTAAAGGAATATATAGCACTGAGCAGTTCACTTAATTTCTGAATACACAACCCTTCATGCATGATGTAATACATTAGATAAAATGAAGTTTTCAGTACCAAAATAATATGATTTTTACCTGAACATAATATGTTGATGCTGCATATGATCACAAATATAATTAAGCTGTAAGTGATAACAGGGTTATTTAAATATTAATATAATTATTTTATCTAATGTACTAATATAAATGTAATTTTATTTTTATGAATTATATATTTATGAAGTTATATATATATAAATTATTTAATAAACAGTTATTAATGTTTCTAGATACTTGCAATAAGAGAACAAATATAAACACACCAACATAGCCACACTATTTAGCATGTTTTTGTTTTCCATACTGAAATATTATACATATATTTCTCTTAATGTATTCATCTGTTTCGAAAATATAAGTAGGACAGCAATTGCAGGGCAGAAATGCCACTGCTGGTTTCTCCAGAGCCCATTGCAGATGATGGCATTTTTTCTTATTTGCCTGGACTCAGCCCAGAGTCTTTCTTAGTCTAGCATTGCTGACAGCTGCCACCAGCCTTCAGTCAGAAGGGGACCATTATTTGAAATGTTTTTCTCTTTCTCGGAAATATATCACCATTACAGAAAGTTTGGAATATAGAAGAGTATAAACAAAGCCACAATATTTTGTCATTGAGATATAGCTACCAAAACCATTTCATTCATTTTTCTTATATTTTTATATTAGGAGTTTCAAATTACAGGGTCTTCATATCTGCTTTTTTATACTTTAGAATTATAAAGTGGTTATATTTTAATGTTTAATATTGGATTTACTTGTGAAATATTTCAATCATATATTGCATAAAAAATAAAGTACGGTAGAAGAATCACCCAGATTTAATGAGTATTTGACATATTCACTTTAGATTGTTTTAGAGGGAAGAAGATGTGACAAATATTTTTAAGTTTCAATATTTAAATCAGCTTCATGTCCTACTATCATTGTGATTACCGTAACAAATTTTGTGTATCAGTTTTCTGTTCTTAAACTATTTTCAAAACTTCTTTATGTCAAGAGTATTGTAGGACATTGCCTTGTAATTGTGAAATATTTATATAATTGATATCATTTAGTCTTTTAATTTAAACTTTTTTATACTTTCCAATTAGTTCTATCTATCTGTCTATCTATCTATCTATCTATCTATCTATCTATCTATCTATCTATCTATCTATCTATCTTGAGTTGAAGTATCACTGGAGGCACAGGCTGGAGTGCACTGGCAAGCTTACAGCTACCTGCTGGGTTCCGGCGATCCTTCCACCTCAGCCTTCCAAGTAGCCAGAACTACAGGTGCGCTCCCATGTCCAGCTAATTTTTTGATTTATTGAGGAGACGAGGTCTCACCAAGTTGCCCAGACTGGTTTCAAACCTGTGGGCTCAGGCAGTCATCTCACCTCGACCTCCCAAAGTGCTGGGATCACAGGCTTGAGCCACTGAACCTGGCCCAACTAGTCCAATTTATACTTGCCTCTAAGTGGATAAATTTAAAGATTTCTCTAGGTATAAACAGTAAAATATAACTTTCAGGTTATAGATTAAACACATTTTTGCATTTATTGCATTTGACCAAATTATTTTCCAAAAGGGTGTCCAAAATTTCAATTTAGTAAGCATTGTATAGCATTCCTGTTTTTTGTACATTTTCATCAATAGTTGGCAGTAAAATATTTACTTATTTTTGTTCAACATATTGATTTAGACTTATAACACTTTTTTGTTGCATTAATAGCCATTTGTTAACTACAAGTAAAAAATCAAAGAACAACTACCCAAGTACTCATGACCCAATTTTAACAATTACTAATAATCAAGTTTTTACCACAAGGTTTTGTCTATCCTCCCATTTTCCCAGAGATATTTTAAAGATAATTATAGATACTATGTCATTTCTAACACCAATATGCTTCAGTACATATGACCAAAAATAGAGTAAGTTTTTATATAAACATAAAAATACTTTCAACAACTATCCCAATTAGTAATACTTCCTTGTTATCGTCTAATACCTGATACATATTAAATATACACAGATATATAAAAATGTAAATATAAACTTTGTATAAAACTTTATAAATCATGATCCAAACAAGTCTTCATTTTACACTAGTACTGGTAGCTCTTAAATATCTTTTAATCTAGGAAATATCTTCCCTTTTTCCCTTAGTTTTTCCCCTCTAACTATTGACATGTCAAAGAAACTCCATCAGTTTTTTGGTAGATTAGCTCTGTCGAAAACTTATTGTGCCTATAGATGTCATGTGTAGTGTGATAAAATGTAGATTTGATGTCAGTATATGTGAAGAAACTCAAGATCTGACATTGTTAATAAGATCTATTCCACGGATCATAATGTGGGTAAGAAATCTGTAGGAAGGCTCACACTTTGGGTTTGTCTGATTGTTTCCTTTAGTTTCACTTTGTTCTTATATCAAATGTTAATTTCCTGAAAATTATCTTTTAACTATTTTGGTGAAAACACTTCACAGATCATGTTCTTCAGGTTATACTGTAGCACATCAGAAGCATCTATAATCAGCTGTGCCACAATTTGTTGTTTAATTTGTTTTTCTGTCTTCTTTAACTCGTTGACCACTCAAAATTTTAACAGCATTGATGTATAATAGACACAACAACTTGCATATGGTCAAACTAAATGGAATTTTTACATATGTTTACTTCAGAGACCGTCATGACAAAGATAATGAACACAGCCATCCATCACCTTCAAAAATCCCTTCAGTTCCCTTGATAATCCTCTTCTACTCTTCCTCTCATCAATATTTTCCCTCAGATAATAATCTTTCAGACTTCAGACACTGTGATTGGTTTAAATATTCTAAAATTATACATAAATGGAAGCATACAATCTGAAGTATTTTTGTCAGGCTTCTTTTGCTCAGTATAATAACTTGAAATGTGATGGGGTATATCAATAGTCTATTTCTTTTTTACTATTGAGTATTATTACATTGCATGGACATACTACACTTTTTAACCAATTAGTTAACTTGTTGATAGACATTGTCAACTTGTTGATTATTACTATGTTGTGGCTTTTACAAGTAACTCTGCTCTGAACATTCATGCAAGAATCTTTGCATGGACATATGATTTTATTTTTCTTGGATAAATATCTAGTAAGGAAGTGGCTGGTGCCCATGATAGGTATGTGCTCAAATTTTTAACAAACCGCACAACTATTTTCTAAATGGCTATGCCATTTTTCTTCCCCATCAGCAGTGTATGAGAGATGCCCTTCTAAGTATCTCCTTCAGTACTTGGTACAATAGGTTTTTTAACTCTGGATAACCATTTTAATGAGAGTTTAGTGGTTTCTCATTGTGGTCTTAATTTGCATTTATCTGTTGAAATTGGAGACGTTGATTTTTAAAATGTATTTGCCTGGTCTGCTCTTATTTTTGTGATGTATTGGTCTAAATATTTTGTTTAAATCTATTTTTTATTACTGAGTTTTGAAAGTCCTTGTACCTTCTGGATACAAGTATTTCATCAAATATATAATATACGCATATTTGCTTTCAGTTTATGGTATGTCTTTTTGTGTTCTTATTAGCATCTGTGGTAGATTGCATAACAGCTCCCAAAGATACCAAGGACCTAATATCTGGGATTTATAAATGTAATCTGTATGACTAAAGATGAGATTCAGTTAACGAGACTGAGTGAGGGAGATTATCCTAGATTATCCAAGTGGGAGCTAAATGCAATCACAAGTGTCATTATAAGAGGGAGCAGAGGTAAAGTTGACACAAAAGATAAAGGACAAGACAATGCACATATAGAACAGAGAGACATTTGAAAGTGCTATGCAGCTGGCCTTAAGGATGGCTGTGAGCCAAGGGATGAAAAGAATGGAAGATAGCTCATGATGTTAGAAAATGTAAGGAAATGGATTCTTCTCTAGAGACGCTGGAATGAGCATGGTCTTTATGACGCTCTGATGTCAGTCCAGTAAAATTTCATTTTGAAATTCTGATACATAGAACTGTACAAGAATAAAGATGTATTGCCACCAAGTTGTTGAGAATTTCTTATAGTGGCACCAGTGTCTGATATGGTGTCTTTTGAAGAGAAAGTCTCAGTTTTGCCAATTTATCAATTTTTAAAAAATGTGCTTTTGATACCGTTTTTAAGAAATATTTACCAAACACATCAAAAAGATTTCTTCTAACTTAGTATTTATTTTTTGTGATTTTTTTTGTATAGAAACTATAGATCAAAGTCTCTTTCATTCAAATGAATACCCAGGTGTTTAGCACAGAAACAGTTATTTCTATTTCTTCATTGACTTGCTTTTGAACCTTCGTTAAAAATCAGTTGACCATAGATGTGGAGATCTATTTATGCCCTCTGTTCTGTCCCATTAAATCCTTTGTCGATCCAAGAGTACACAAACAGATGTCTTCAAACAGACAGTGAAGTTCTCTAAATTTCTTCTTTTACACTGTTCTTTGAGCTACTCTTAGTCCTATACATTTGCAGATAGAATTTTAGAATTACCATGTAGGTTTTGCAAAAATTCTTACTGCTAATTTTATTGTTATTGTCTTGAATCTAAAAATTATTTAGACAATAATTGACATTTTAAAATCATTTTTCTCTTTTGATCCAGTACCATGATAAATATGGTATTTTAATTTTAATATTTCTTGATTTCTTTTAGCAATATTTTATAGTTTTCAATATCAATGTCTTACATATTTATGTAAGATATATCTCAATATTTCAATTATTGTAAAATATTTAACTATTATACATGTACTGTTTTATAAATTTTAAATTTTAATTGCTCATTGCTAATACATCAAAATATAACCAATTTTTATATTGTCCTTGTATCCTTCAGTATTGCTAAACTTGCCTATGGATTTTAGCAGCATTTTTAAAGATTTCTTAAGATTTAATTTTGTATATGCATGATAATGCTTTATGTAAATAAAGATAGTTTTATAGTTTTACTTTATCTTTCCAATCTAGGTGTTCCTTATGTCTTATTTTGTTGGCTAGAACATACAGTATAATGGTGAATAGAAGTTTGAATTATAAATTTTTCTGTCACTTTCTGTAGTACTATCAGTTTTTATTTCATCTAATTTGAAGTGTTTTTTTTTTTTTTTTTTTAGAAAGCAGAATTTATTGAGAGGACAGAAAAGCTCCCAGAGCCAGAGGGGAACCCAGGGAGATTGCCTGAATCATATAATTATTAAGTGCATAAACATTTAGGGTAGTTGTTCCCTGTCAATAAATTGATCTCATTTATCATTTTTAGGTGATTGGTTTTTATTGTTGCTAATATTCTTTGCTCTGAATCTAGATTATCTAATACACAGCTTTCTTTTAAGTAGAATTAGCATGATATATCATTGTCATTCTTTAAATTTTTACCTACCCGTGTCTTTAAAGTGTTCTTAAACATATAGTTTAGGCATTTAGAAAATATATTTTAGCCAATCCTTGTCTTTTAATTGGATTGATTATTCCATTTACATTTAATGTGATTGTTATTATGATTGGAATTAAATGTATCATTTTACTACATGCATATTTTCCCTGTCTCTTTGTCTCTCATTTTCTCATTTCTTCCTTTATTTCTTCTTTGAATTGAATACTCTTTATGCTTCAGTTTTATCTATTTTGTAGACTTTTTAATACAAACTCTGTCATTTTATTTTAATAGTTGCTTTAGGTTTATTGTATACATATTTCGCCTTATTAAAATCTATTTAAATGTTGTACTACTTCATATATTGTTTTTTGAGCTTTAATGAGTATATTCCTGTCTTTTGTGCTGTTGATCTAATAGCTTTTACTTCTACATATGCTATAGACTCCACAACACATTCTTATTTTTATTCTTTATAGATAAATTTCTTTTAATGATATTTTAATTTAAACAGTCTATTTATTTAATGCAGCTTCCATTTCTAGTGATTCTGTTTTTGTTTATGTAGCTCTAATTCCCATCTACTATCATTTCCTTCTTCCTAAATAACTTAATAATTATTTGTCTTGTAGGTCTCATGTTAATGTCATGATTATATATTTAAAAAATCTACATTCTGCCTTCCTTTATGAAAGATGAAGAGTTTAGCTTTTGACTGAAAAGCTGTGTGTTATTTTTCAGGCTCGACCAAAGGCAATACAATAGTTTTACCTGTCTGGACTCTCTGGGAAAAAAAAACAAACCCTCTTCACATGAGGTTAGGTGCACAACCAGAGCATTGCCTTTTCTGAAGGGAATTGCAGTCAAGGACACAGTCCCTTATGTCAGGTCATGCTCTTCTCATGTGTACATTGCTTGCTCCAGTGCTTTTATTGTTAGGAACTTTTATCTGTGGCCTTGGGAAGAGGTCTTTCTCAAGCATCTCTGCCGAGGCCTTTTTATTGGCAGGAGTAGGTGAAATCTTGATACACTGTCTTTTACTCTAATAAGGTACCATTCCTTTTCCACTCCTAACATTCCTTTTGTCCTCCCCATTACCCTAGAGTCCATAAAATAAATGGCCAAGTTATTTATTTATTTATTTATTTTGCTGCTCCCTTTACAATTAAATGAACCCCATGTTCGTGCTGATTCTGTTAGTGAGTGTACTGTTCGTGGAGGAAAATGAAACATGAAGAGGCAGCATTTTCTTAGGTTTTACACTCTTGCTTATGCCATTGCCATAAGCAACTAATGGCTTAAATAATTCATTTTTTTTACTTGTTGCTAAAACAAACTGCTTCAAATTTAGGACAGCTTTTTCATTTCAGCAGAATGCTTTACAATAATTACTTTAGTTGAAACATGCTCAGGTGGCATTGATTTCTTTTTCATTTCTATACTTCAAAAATGTCTCTCCACTGTCTTCTGGCTTGTATTATTTGAGATGAGAAATCTTCTGCCATCTTCATCTTTGTTATTCTATATATAAAACATGTCCTTTCTCTGGCTACATTTCAGTTTCTCTTTTTATTAATAGTTTTGAGTAATTTAATCATAACGTGGCTTGGAGTTGGAGGTCTTAGGAGTTCTTACTCTCTCTGTCACTCAGGCTGGTGGCACAATCATGGTTCAACCAAAACCTCAAACTCTTGTGCTCAAACTGTCTTCCCGCGTCAATCTCTCAAGTAACTGGGACCACAAGTGTGTACCAATATGCCCAGCTAAGCTTTTGTTGCTGTTGTTGTCTTGCTTTTGTTTTTGTAGAGATGGAGGTTTCACTATGTTGCTCAGTCTGGTCTCAAATTTCTGGCCTCAAGAAATCCCTCTGCCTTGCTCTCACAAACTGCTAAAATTGGAGATATAAGCCACAACTCCCTGCCCCAGTACGGTGCAATACAATGTCTGTACTTGAGTTTTGTCAAACTTCTTGTATCTATGGGTTACTAAATCTCATTGGTTCTATACCCTGTAATTATATATACATGTAAATATATATGTGTGTGTAGGTGTGTGTGTGTGTGTGTGTGTGTGTGTGTGTGTGTAGAAACTTGTTTCACAATTCACAGATACTTTTAATCACTTTTAACTTTTTAATCATTTTTTCTCTGTGTTTTTTTCCAGATGGTTTATATTTCTGTCTTCGGTTTCACTAGTTTATTGGCCGTGAGTAATATGTTATTAATTATATAAATTGTAGTTTTTGTTTTGGTCCTTTTTTTTGTTTATAGATTCAAGTTATGCTCTTATAGTGTATTTTTATCACAACCATTGTGGTTCTTCTCTAAATTTATTTGAATCTTTTTTGTGTTTTCAATTTTTCCTCTGCTTCTTGAACATCTAGAATATACTTTCAGCATCCAAGTCTGTCAAAGATGTCATGCAGTAGAAAGCACACAACGTCAGCTATAAGTTTTTTTTTTTTTTCCAAATATCTCAAATTGCAACTAGTCAAGCTTCTACTAATTTATAAAAAATACAGAGGACAAAAAATATCATTGAATCACACCACTGGGATGCAGTTAGCAAAATTAAGAATGTGTTACACTCTAGAGGATAATGACTTTGCCACATAAATAGAAAGGAAAATTAAAAATGAGAGAGAAAACCTATAGACTAAATAAAACTTAAGAACTATTTCAACAAATTGCATTGTGTGGACATATATAATTTCTAATTCAACATGTTTGGAGAGTTTTTATTTAAATTTGAACACTGAATTAAATTAAAAATTTTATTCTTAATTTTTAAGGTTTAATTTTGATTTTTAAAAATATATGCACATACATAGCATTTTAGGCTAGTGTATATGTATGTGTGTTTGCCTTGACTGGTTAAAATAATACGTCATTTGAAATTTATTTTAGTGTAAAAAAAGTGGTCGTGTGTATAGATGGCAGAAGATTGGCATGTGTTGGTAATTTTTTAAGTTGAGTAATGGTATCTAGGTGTTCATTACCTTATTTTATGTATTTTTTGATGTATGAAAACATCATGCTATGAAGTTAACAAAATGTTATTTATCAAGACATAAAAAGTACACTTTATACCAATGTTGGTATATAATTTTCCAAACTTACAAAAAATACCTTTCTCATGAAAAAGCAAACAAAAAAGCTATACTTATTCCAAATGTTATTATTCACTAGCTTTCAAAAGTATACTTTTAGCATTTTCTAAAGAACAGATACTACCTGAATTTCAAATATCGAATATAAGGATGATATTCATATATAATTTTCACCTCAGCTGAATTTCTTTATGAATTTCGTTAGATAAACTTGTAGCAAGGAATACACCTGCTTGAAGGGACTACACAGAAACTGCAGAATCCCTGTGTTCCTTCTTAATTAAGTGCTTTTAACAACTCATCTTAACAAGAGCCAAGAACTAAAAAAACTCTAAAGGGTCATTGAAAAACACATAGAGAAGATTCAAAACACAGAAAACCTCCTAACATGGAACGCTACGACTTTTCTGTTTTTATATGATATTAAACTGTACAAAATTATTTTTTTCATGAAGTCAAATAAATAAATCTAATTTTGCAAAGCTATTTGGTTACATAAAAGGTAAATGGAACATTTTAATGTAAAACTCAGTAGGTCAATTTTTTTTTAACATTTAAACACTAGAAGATACTTTTCATAACCATCTTACATATTGTAAACATTGGACCAATTTACCCGGAAAGTATAATTTTGTATTTATTGCCTAAAAATGGCCTTTTTCTTGTTTTTGTTGAGATAAAAAATACCTCTTCCCTATAGCTCTCAAATTACAAATTGGTAAATATCTTCCACAGTCATTATTTTCAGGGTGTTTTTTAGTATTAGTATAACTGATTACTAAATCCCCTGGTTTTAAGCTGAATTATCCTTTTGTTTATTTAATTGCTACATAAAATATCATAAGTTGGGAAATTGGATGAGAAAGCTTATTTCTATCGAGTAAAAAGAGGAGAAACATATGACTTTTTTTTCTTCTGGCTTGACTGCTCCTTTAAGATAGTTTGAGTTTTACTAAGATAGAAAGGAGAAAGTAAGCAAGTCAAATTTAAAAAAAAAAAAGCTATCTCAATGTCAGCTGTCCATCAAAGAGATTCCCAGAGCAATTTTTCAACCTTCAGGCAGATTTATGACTGCAGCTTAAAACAAACAGGGCCTGTGTGGAAATGTATAATTATTCTAACCAAATTAATGCTGATCTACAAAACATGATTAACTAGCTTAGTGGGAAGATACATTAAGTGTATATTTTTATTTCCTTTTTTAGATGCAAAAGTTATAACTTGTCATGAGTAATTACGTGAGAAAATGTTATTTTTAAATGTGAAATTTTGTTTTGTTTCTTATGCTGTAGGACTATAAAAGTTACCCAAGAGTAAAAAAGATTATAAAGCAACACAAGATTTTTGCTTGTAACATCCTGTTTCCTCTGAAGAGTAACACTTGGAATCAAAAGAGTCATCAAAATGAAGTGTTGTTTACTGCTGCCTTTTATGTTGGGAATTCTTCTCCTATGGCCTTGCTTTACAGCAACAGAACACTCCAAAACAGAGGAAGTTAAGCAGTCACAGGGATTTCATTCGAGAGTGAAGCGTGGCTGGGTGTGGAACCAATTTTTTGTGCCAGAGGAAATGAATACACGTTATCACGTTGGTCGGGTACTTATTTTCTACAAGTGTTACAGTAAATAGCAGGAAAATGTAAATAAATAAGTTGAGAAAGTTTTGGGATATGGGGGATTCCACATTTTTTTTTTTTTCAGTCAACACTATTAGAAAGCCTCGACATCGGCATCATTGTTTCAGATTTACAAGGACATAAAGCATCCACTAAAAGCTGAAGGAGAAGGGACAGCCAGATTTGTAAATTTCACTTAGACTCCTGTATGAAAATGCAGACTTCATTTGCTGATGTCTGGAAATTCAGTGGTGTTATTGTTGATAATGGATCAAAGCAGCCACACCAAGACAAGTATCACTTGCCAACAGTATTTAGCCTGATTTTCTGTTATGCTAAATAGCTGTTGATTTATCTTCCATTCATTTTTAATAGAGCAGATTAATACCATATCCTTTTACAGTTAAGTAGCTTCAGGAACCTATACGCTTTATTTGATTAGTAACGGTTAAAGTACAAGGAGTAATTAGTTTCACTTTCTTAGAGGAATATATTTTAAGAACAATTTCTTAATGAGGCAAAACATACTCTATTTATGTTTTTGGTTTTTATTTTATTATTTCATTTTCTTTAAACAGGGATAATTACAATATCATGTCCTTTTCTGTAAGGCTCTTTCCTTAGATGAATGCACTGAAAGAAGTTTAACCACTAATTAACTGGCACTAAAAT
Source organism: Tarsius wallacei (assembly GCA_963574415.1). Classification (NCBI taxonomy): domain Eukaryota; kingdom Metazoa; phylum Chordata; class Mammalia; order Primates; family Tarsiidae; genus Tarsius; species Tarsius wallacei. The sequence continues at coordinate 12,932 of CAUYQG010175409.1, read as the reverse complement.
TTAATTGGGCCCAAAGGGTGAAGCACTCAAAATTTATTAACTCTCTTTTTTCTAGCCTTTCAGGAGAGCTGCAGTGTTAGCATGGTGTCTGGATTCCACAGAAGTTCACCTATCCTATCAGCCAAATGTTTATGTGTACTTTCAACCAAAGGTTTAGATTAAGATTGTAGGCAAACATTTTAAAATATGTGAGGGGTGTGTGTGTGTGTGTGTTTGTGTTTGAGTACAGACACACCAACTACAAATAGTATCTCTCATTCGTTTTTATTTTTTTAAGGTGAGCGCAGGTAAATCACATGCTTGGATGACACTAATGAGCCCCACAGTTAAGTGTTGGCTGGGCAACTGTGACTCTCTAGTGACATTTACAATGGACTCCACAGAGCACCATATGTTCTCCCATCATGGAACGTGGTGACAGGCTAAGATCAGTGGGTGACTTTTAGTAAATACGGCATTGCGGGGAAGTGTATCAGTGTGAATGGAACAAAGACTACCTCTGGGGCCATCACATTTTCTAGTTGGTTTCTTTCTGTAGTCCCTACACAAATCTTCTGTTACCTCATTCGCATAGTGATTGGCTTTGCCGATTTTTTTGTTCTATAAACATATTTATGAAACTATTCTAACAGACGTTTTCCCTTTAACAAATGCTTTAAGCTTAATGAACATACAGATGACTGGTTTAAAAGAGAAAAATAATGAATGTTAGTTGCTTTTGATTAAAGGGGGGTAAAGATAAAGTGTAGCTGATGTGCCCAAGTTAACTCTCTCTTTGTTCTATTTTTTTTAAAGAATTAAGATTGAGAAGTACAATTAAGAGAACATTTACAGTGATAAGAATTTGCCAAATTGATAACAGCAGTCTAATTGAGAAAATTTTAAAGAGAAATTTAGAAAATTTTATAATATTAGAGTCCGTTTGACTGAAGTATGTTTAACATATAGACTTTGTGACATGAAGAGGCAGATATTAAAGTAATCTTTTCTGGTTTAAATTTTTTCCTCCTTAAATGTGGGTCTTTAAAATATCATGCTGAGTGGTCTTTTAAAATTACTCCATGAATATACTTGTCATACACTAATGTTTTACTAAATTTAATATATCTTTCCTATTATTAAATAAATTCTGTTACCATATAGCATTTAAAAAATAGAGACCATGTATTTCTTGTTTGATATATTGACCTGTTCATTTATGTTCCCCATTTTCTTGATATTATGGCATAGACAATTCTTTTTATTTTATGAATAATTAAGGACTATCAAATTAAATGAGCTATGAGCAGAAAGTAAACGTGGGTGTTATTTTTCTCAGTTTGTTTCATTATATAGCACTGTAATTCAGCACATTACTAAAATGTTAAAATAGATGTTATAGATATCTTTAGATTTTATTTATAATCACATAAAATGTATTAATTTGGCCCTATTAATAAATTACAACCTGGGCCATCAGAAAAATCATAATTTTATGGGTTTTTTGTGGTAAATTTTGTAAAGTTTCAGAGGAGCTCTTTCTTGAAATAAGAAAATGCTCATAAATTTTATACCCGAGGTAGTGAGTATGCATAAAGCCTAGACTTTTTGGTACTACAAAATGCAACCATGTAACCAAAAACCATTTGCATCCTCTAAAGCTGTTGACACATAAATAAAATTAAATGGTAGATTCACAGTAATTAAGGCATGACATGCTTCTCCTTTTATGTACAATAATTTAGATATGAAAACCATGTAGATAATTTACCTATATAAAAATTATACTTTATGTTACAGATAAATTTAGAATTCTAAATAGTTCCACCACATTGTGAATGATGAAAAAAATACTTTGTTCTTTAAAAAAATGAATGTACAGGAATAAAATAAATATTTGAGAATTAAGTAGAATATTTTGTGAATAGTTTTATGCATTCTGACTAAGAACCAAGGGCTGAGGAACATGCTATTTAGTTCTCAGGAGAGAATCTGGGATTAGAAAGTCTTGTGGGGTGAATCATAATCTCGCCAAGTTGCCAGAGCGGGTCTTGAACCTGCAGGCTTAGGCAATCTACTTGCCTCTGCCTCCCAATGTGCTAGGATTACAGGCTGAGCCACTGAGCCCGGTCAAAAAATTGATTTCATTTTAACAATGTGGGGTTCAATTCATGATTAGGTATACAAGTGGTCATTGTACAGGTAAAATTTGAGCCTACCTTTGGTCCCCACTTTGTCTGGAGTGAGAGCCTAATATTTATATTTAAGTATATAGCTTTAGCGACAAAGAATATAATCATAAATCAAATTTAAGCTAACTATGTGCATAACTTATGAAAGAGGCTTTTTTTCAATTATTACAGTTTCGAATTAGAATTATCTATTTAGAATAATAAAACTTGTATAGATTTTTTATTTATTTTTATTTTTTATTTTATTTTTTATTTTTTATTTACTTTTATTTTTTTATTTTTTTGAGTTGAAATCTCACTCTGTCACCCAGACTGGAGTGCTGTGGCCACTCTCGGCCACTGTAGCCTCGACCCGCTGGGCTCCAGCGATCCTTCCGTCTCAGCCTTCCAAGAAGCTGGGACTATAGGCGTGCGCTACCACGCCCGGCTAATTTTTGATTTATTGTAGAGATGAAGTCTCGTCAAGTTGCCCAGGGGGGTCTCGAACCCGTGGGCTCAGGCAATCCACTCACCTCAGCCTCCCAAAGCGTGGGATTACAGACTGAGCAACCAAGCCCACCTTATAGATTTTTTACATTGATAACTCAGATTATTCCTCTGCCTGATTATATATTTTAAGCTTGAAATTAATATTATATCTTAATATAATATTTAATTATATACAAATTTTAACTTGGGAAATAATTAACATTCATGAAAATAACATCATTAAATTTGATTTGTCCATTTCAGATGTCTGGAAACTAAATTATCTTCTTTGCACTTGCAGTTAAGATCTGATTTAGATAATGGAAACAATTCTTTCCAGTACAAGCTTTTGGGAGCTGAAGCTGGAAGTATTTTTACCATTGATGACAGAACAGGTGACATATATGCCGTACGGAAACTTGATAGAGAGGAACGATCCCTCTACATCCTAAGAGCCCAGGTAATAGACATCACTACTGGAAGGGCTGTGGAACCTGAGTCTGAGTTTGTCATCAGAGTTTCGGATATCAATGACAATGAACCAAAATTCCTAGATGAACCTTATGAGGCCATTGTACCAGAGATGTCTCCAGAAGGTATTGCATATTAATTTACATAAAAATATATTAACAATGATAACAGGGTTAAAATTTCAAGCATATGTTTTAGAAGTGGTTATTTAAGGTTCTATCCTAGTTCTTCACGGTGTAAGCATATTTGAGATATTTTAAAAATTAGATAAAACATTAAAATTTTGTTAAAAAAATGGGACTATGCATTAAAAATTGCTTGTGCTGTTAAAATGGCATCACCGTCTTCAAAACAATAAAAGGTTACACATATTTATTTAAGCAACTCATAACATATTTTAGCTTGCTTATTTACAGTTTCTTAAATATTAGAACTTTGTTTTCAAAACAGAATATACTTTTGCATATCATGTATCAATACAAGTAGCAAGTATGTGGGGCTTGTCAATGGGTTGGATTCCTTTGCCAGATAATATGTTAATAGCTAGAGAAGAGAAGAACATTGAGGCTGGTTTGACTGTTAGGTAAAATCATTTGGCTGGCAAACTAGAATGAATGGGATTGGCCAGTGATGTAGAAGGAAAAGAGAAAGAAGAGATCCTTCAACATGAGAAGAGATGTTGCCAGAGAAGAGATCCTTTGACTGTGTAGAATGCTGCTGTGAGCTTGACCAAAATTAAGACAGAGTAGTGACTTTTGATTAGGTAAACTGACAGTCCTTGACTTATTAATTTATTTTTTTCCTGCTTGTCTGGGAACAGATGTTATTTAAACCAGGAGAGACATACTTTTTGGTTTCTATTTGGGTCTTTTTTCTTTTGTTTCTCCTGAAAATGGATGGCAATTTTCTTGCTTCCTTTGGTTCAATTTTTTTCTATTACAGCATGCTGGAGAATATTCTATGGCAATAAAAGGAAGGAAAAGAGGAAGTAATAGTGAATTAAACAAACTAATATTATTTCTATTCCTATGCTACAGGGAGGAAATCAGATGTGAGACACTGGGTAGGAAAAGATGAAGGGCATGAGGATTTTTTTGTGTATCACTTTTTTAATTAAGATGGGAAATTAAATAGCTCAGTTACTACTATTTGGAATAACCCAAGAAAAGAATATTTTTAAAGTAAAAGGAAAGGTATATAACTGCTATAGTACGCTTCTTGAAAAAATAAAGGGTTGTGGGACACTGACAGAAGAGAAAGACTCAAATAAGTTAACTTATTGGTTCATAACAAGTCAGTTAAGCAGTTTGTTTCTGTTTTATCAATTAAGTATAGTAAAGAAGGCTTAACTGAGAGCAAAGGAGTAGAATTTTAGAGAAGAGAGATACAAAAGAGGCATTTGACATAGTTGAATAGTGAACCCACAAGGGAATTATTGATATCATGGTGTCAGTACAACCCCACTGCGGGTGTTTTGATGGAGGTTACAAAACACGGTTTGATGTATGCAGTATCTGGCTACCACAGATCTCTTTGAGCACCGCAATTTGAGATTCATGCACAAATTATCTAGTCAATCTGTATAACTCAATACATGCTTTGGGAGTGCCAGTTAAGGTTTAGCCTTTGTATAGAATCGTGCAAAATCATATGGGCACATTTTATGCATTTTCATGGGAAAATAGGGCCAACAGAGTGATGGTTAGTGGCTATCAGAAAAGTTGCATAATAAGGAAATGAGAGAATATTTCTAATTTCCTGTCAACACTTTTGCCAATGGTTTCCCTCTGAAGCATTCCCGAATTTGTGTGGTTTTGATTTGAGGCGAAAAAAAAAATCATTTAAAAATTATTTGTGATTTCTGGTTTTTCCTCACTTTCAATATTTAATTAATGAACACTGTATATTATATTTCTTAAACATACCCTTGATTCTTTACTTCTTTCCACATCTGTAGTCATCCATAGGGTTCTTGAGTGTTGACCTTGATTCTGAATTCTTTATCCACCTATTTTCTTCTGCAAAAATCAAGCAGTACAAATGTTTTATTGTTTATTATCTTTCTTATAGGCATTTCTGCCTTATTGAAGTGAAATGCCTATTATTACATTTGAGTCTGCACTTTGAACTTAGAATTTGGTTTGTATTACTAAAAGAAAACCTCCTTTCAGTGTGTCATGAGGAAAGAAAACCAAGAAAATTACAAACTATTTCTTTTTTAATATGCATTTATTTCCAAGTAATTGTAGGTTTTTGCAGATTGCATTCATGTTTGAAATGCAATTACTTTCAACATAAAATTTTCAAGTAATATTGAAATGAAACATGTTTTACCACTTGTCACTTTGGATTTGCAAAATTATTATCTCTCTTCCATACAAAGATATAAGATTTATTAGGCCACGAGTCACTGAATGCCTGATGTTTGGAATGATTAAATAAATAAATGAATGACTGCATGGATGAACAAAAATGCTACATGAATAATTAAACTGGCTTATGATGTAAATAGAGGATATAAGAAGATATAAAATTCAGGTAAATTGTTCTGACATTTTAAAAGGCAAGAGTTTCGTATTCATTTTTATGCCCTTTTAATTGCATCTAAATAGGAGCCTATTGATACTTTTCCTTTTACTAATAGTTATTTATTTTTGCCAACAACTTTAGCATTTGAATAGGAGCATTTAAAACAGATTGAGTTGTGTTGGTTAACAAATAGTTAAGCCTCCATTGACTGAATAGCTCAATATTAATCAATAGCTCTACCAAGAAGAATTTATTATAAACATGTAATTTTTAACCTTCATGTGATCTTAAAAATCACTTAGATAATTTATTTTCTGCAAATTAGAATACAATCCTGCTGAAAGTGAAGCATGCTTTCATAAGTTACATAACATCTTGTAAAAAATAATAAGTAATAACTGTTTATAGTTTAAAATTATGAATGCTCATTAGTATTAGTGCTTTATTTTATATATATATAAAATATATATATAACACATATATGTTTGTGTATGTGTATATGTAAAAAGAAAAGTTAAAACCCAACTCTTATGATTTAGATTTATATATTTCTGCCCGGAGGAAGTAAAAATAATATTTTATGTAGTAAATACAATCTCTATTCCTAACTCTTTGAAGCTTTACCAAATAAATATCCTACATCAAATTTTTTTATACCAGTAGTCACCAAGTGCATCATTCAAGTGCAACTTTAGGAGGTGTCCAACATTCTTTATACTTATATTGACTATTTTATGTATTATCAAAACCAGAATGCTTTTTTTTAGAGACGTGGTCTTGTTACGTTGCCCTGGCTGGTCTCAAACTTCTGGACTCAAGCGATTCTCCTACCTCAGCTTCCCAAAATGCTGGGATCTCAGGTGTGAGCCACTGCACCTAGCCTACTGGGTGCTTTTGAAACAAAAGGAGATCACTTATAAGTGATACTCTTTTTACCTTAGCAAGACTTAAAGCATTTCATATTTATAACTTACACTAATCTGTGTAATTAACAATATTTTAATTGCATGATTTTTTGCAAAAAGCAGATAGAAAATTCACTTTAGTAATCTTTACCATCAAAATGACAGATGTCATAATGCAGAGCCTTTATAAAATGAGATTAAATTTAATTTAATTTAAAGCCACACAAATTTAATTTCAGTCACTTCTCAGAAATATGAAAATCATACATTTTTGAAATTCATTGCATTTGAAAATTAGATTCGATAAATCTTATGTCCTTGAGTAAATAAGTTGAAAATGATTGAGCTGAGATCGTATTCTTTGGAATATGTTCTTGCTTGCTTTCTTAAACACAATGTAATTTTCTGGCTTACATTATATTGTAGCAGATTATAAAAAACTAGAAGTGTCAAAAATACAGCACAAAAGCATGATTTAGTTTTCAAGTGATAGAATGCAGATAAAGATAATTGAAGACAATTTTGCACATTTAAGGTGACAGGTAGAAAGTCATCATCTGTTTCCCAAGTTTCACTTAGAGGTTCTAGGTTGTTCAGCAATTGCATCTTATATATAAATTCAGTAAAAATGTACAAAACAATACTTGTAGATAAACAATTACCCTCACACTAATAAAATAATTTCCCAATATGAAGGAGTGAGTAGATACACATATGAAATCATTAGTCTTATCATGAATTTGATTATTTAATCAATTAATTCATATAATATCTGCTTTGTTGTTACTAAAATCACAGATTCAGAGTATGGGTCAAGATAATATTACATTTTCAGTCCTGCTTCAAAGTTGACAATTATACAATTCAACCTCTCAATAAATTTGTTTCTGATTAAAGTGTACTTGTACTAAAACTGCATGTGAAACTAGCTTCTCCGTTAGAAAGTTTATATCTCTATTTTTTAAAAAAACTGGTTAACCTTATCACTGAATTTAATATCAATACAATATTGCATACTAAAATAAATTAGTCATTTTGAGATCTATAGCTTAAATCTCATCATTTGAACACTGTAATAAACCATGGTTCTCATATTTAGCATTTCACAATAAATTAAGTTTTAATTATAAAATGACCTTGCCACAAGTTGCTGACTTCTTTACTGCCTACATAACCAAATTATTCTTCATATGAAAATGCATCACTGTTTTATGTTTTTATGTTTAGACTCCTCCCATAATCGTTAGTAGATAAAGCATTATGAGACATATAAGATATCATCCAATAAAATTTTGTTATTAATGTTAAACATTTGGATAAGAATTATTCAGTCCTCCTCAAAACTCCTCGCTTATAATAAGATTCATATAAGTCAGCACAGACAGAATTACACTGTTCTTACATTAGGTTTTACTCTATAATGAAAGACAAGGTCTGATGTTGAGAGAAATTATATTGATACTGTCATTAAAGCTTTCAGTCTTCAAACTTTTATGTAGTTTTATATAGTTTAGCACTTTTAAACATTGCAACAGATTGTATAACTTGTATGTAGCTGCACATACACAATACATATTTATCTTATATTGAGATATCATTATCTCACTAAGTTTCTCTGTCAAAACAATTGGAAAAATATATCAGCAAATGCAATCTCCAAAGACTACTAAACTGTGATTTTTTTCTTTTTCTTAAGCACTTGGTACAAGTTTATATTTTGTGTCACTTACATAACGATAAGATTCTGCAAAATTTCTGTCTGATAAATAAGTCAGTCAAATATTGTGTTAAACTGGTATTTATAAAGACTTTATACAACGAAAATTTGTCAAGATTCAGAAGCTAGCTAGAATGACACAATTCATACTTTAAATTTGTCTTTCTAAAATAGTCCCTCATCTGTATATGGTGGCTCATGCTTTTAATCCCTGAACTTTGGGAGGCAGATGTGTGAGGATCACTTGAACCCAGGAGTTTGAAACCAGCCTGTGCAACATAGGAGACCTTAACTCTAACAAAAACAACAACAAAAAAAGATAATTAACTGGGTGTGGTGGTGTACCACTGTAGTCCCAGCAACTTGGGAGGCTGTAGCAGAAGGATAGCAGGTCAAGTTGGCGGTTAGAAGTGATCATGTCACTACATTTCAGCCTGAGTGACAGAGTGAGACCCTGGATTTAAAAAAAAAGAAAAGTCTTTCCAGAGTAATAGAGACAAATGATGTCAACTCTCCATACAATAATAGAACCCGGCATTATCATATTAATTAAGTAAGCTGATAAGTTACTCTTATTAAAAAATAATTCTAAGAGGATTTTTGTAATTATAATTTTAGTTGCTTAACAGGATAAATACAAACTGATTTAAGAGAATTTTTAGGCTGCAGGAGTCCAGTTATTTTGGTTCTTTGGATTTCCATATAGCACTGCCATTTCTGATCCCTTCAGTCATTAAGGAAAGGATTTTCTCACTCTGTTTGCATTTCTTGCTAACTTGATTTAGAGGATCTAACTAATTCAAACTTTTAAGAATTGCTGTCCATTGGCAGTTGCCCAATTCTAATTGCTGAATGATGTCTTACAGTTTAATAGTAGGATTTAAGGATGAGGAAATTCAACATACACATACTCATTCTGGGTTACTTCACTTTATGTGTTATTCTGGTGTTCACTTTACAATGTCAGTTTTTCTAAGTGAGTGAGTGATCAGATGTCCAGTTTAACCAGCACAACTCTGTTTTTCTCCTATTTTTCTGTCACCTTATCCAGAAAGCATTTGTCTCATATTTCCTGTTTTTCTAATTACTATTATTAGGTGCATTAAAGTAAGGCAGAATGAATTTGGTAGACTTGTAGCTTCTTCCACGAGATAGGAAGAATTGTGTGTGAGACATATAAGCAATACACAGGGGTCTTCTTTTAAGATAAGGTTAAATCTGAAAATGAACAAGCTATAAACCAGGGCATTGTATGATAAAACCAAGTTAAGCTAAGAAATTAATTAAATAGTGAAAAATCAAGTGAGGAATATTCTTCTGGTGATATAGTTAATGCTTATATAATTTCTAGACAATATTTTTACTAATATGTATATTAATTAATTGTTTTCTTTTGAAAATAACTTTATTAGTAGTCTAATTTAGAATTTTTTTAAATACATTGATGTAGCAAAACCAACTCTGCATCTCTTAATCATATAGCAGACTAAAACGTTGATCAAATGAACAAAGGGAGGCTGTTTAGGTGAAATGTATGACAGGCATCATGCTTCATGCTCTTATCAAGTAATGCATCCTTAGATACACAACCCTATGAATGTTATTTTAGTACTGTAAGAGCACACTATCCAGGCTGGGAGAGGGTAACAAATAAATACATTTAATAAATAGAAACAGAGATTTGGGCATTAAGAAAATATACATCACCAAAAATAAATACATATTGTATATAAATATGATATAAATGTATATGCCCCGATTTTAAAAGGTTTGCTGTTTTTCTCTGTGTTCCTAGAAGTTTTAATATAATTCTTAGATTTTTATTTTTCTTATTATTTATCTTTCACATTTAGATCTACAATCTATTTTAAATTGAGTTTTGTGAAGGGTATAAAGCAGGTGCCAAATTTAAACCAATGGAGAGATGTCAGAAGGACGGATAGATTGAAGGAAATATCTAATAGGCTTCGCAAAATTTAGTGCAAAGTTTCCCAATTTTCTTTTTTTTTTTTTTTTGAGTTGGAGTCTCACTCTATCGCCCAGACTGGAGTGCAGTGACCACTCCCGGCCACCGCAGCCTCGGCCTCTGGGCTCTGGCAATCCTTCCACCTCAGCCTTCCCAGTAGCTGGAACTACAGGCGCGCGCTACCACGCCGGCTAGTTTTTGATTTATTGTAGAGATGAGGTCTCGCCAAGTTGCCCAGGCAGGTCTAGAACCCGCGGGCTTTGGCAATCCACTCACCTCAGCTTCCCAAAGCGCAGGCTACAGGCTGAGCCACCGAGCTCGGCAGTTTCCCAATTTTCAACTCTGGCACTTTCTTATGAACGAGCTTTCCCTAAATGTATTACTTCTGAATCTTTAGATGATTTCTATCAGCTACGTGTGACTCCAGATCCAGTATTATTTTCTTATTTGCTGTAGTTTTATTATAAACTTTTGCTCCTTATTAGTGCGAGTCCTCTAATTGTTCTTTTTCATTAAATTGTAGTGGCCATGCTTGGTCTTTTGCCTTCCCATACACATTATACAATTATCTTTCCATCTCAACCACTGATAAAATCTGCTAGAATTATGAATGGGATAGCATTTAAACCATGACTCTGTTTGCTATATTTAAGTATTTAGTCATCTACTTTATAAATCTAGTATTTTCATCCACTTATATGAATTACTAATTTTTAAAATTTTATTTGCCAACATCTGTAATTTTTGTTTAGATATTTCTGAATATTTTATTTACTTTTATGCATGATATGCATTTAGTTAAAATATTTTTATGAATGTATGTCTAGTATAAGCATAAATAAAGTTTTATGTAATATTTGTATTTACGTTTCTTGCTAAATTTACTAATTTAATATTTTTTCTGCAAAATATTTATATGCATATTCTCCTTCAATTTTCAGTAATTATATGCTTGCCTTTAAATAATTATTATACTTTTATTTATACTTTTATACACTCTATCTCTGTTTCTATGTTTCTATAATTTCTTTATAAATTCATGATATCGCCTTATAGTATTATCTACGAAGTTTAGTACAATGGCAAAAAGTAGTAGTAATAGAACCAATCTTTTTCTTTTTATTGTTTGAGAAGAATAGTTTTAAAAGTTCACAAATATGATTGCGTCAATATTTAATAATGTTCATTATCAGATTTAGAAGTTGCTTTTCATTTCTAATTTTCTAAAAGTTTTTATTGCAAATAGAGGCTAAATTGTTTCAGATGTACTTTGTGTCTAAAGGTAGTTTTTTAATATTTTTTTTTCTTTATTTAAAAAATCCAAAATGCATTTTCTACAGAAACAAAATGTTTAATACAGTTTTATGAAGATGTAGACATGGGTCTGTATAAGCAATGAATCTTATGAGGAATAGTACCCACAGTATTTTAGAACAAAACTGCAATTCATAGTGATGATTTGCTTGTTAAAAAATGGGATGACCAAGAGATAGGAGGCACATTTCTCATAGACCTTTTGTGAATGATTCTGACAGTAAACAATAGTCATGACATAAAAGGAAATCATTACATAAGGCTAGAAAGCCTGCTGAAAAGAACATTGTGGCAGTATTCATTATGACTCAAGCATGACACATCTCTGATATTACTGACAAATATGAGAAAGATTACATATGTTTATGTAGCAGTTAAGCATATATTATTTCAACCATTAAGTGTCTGTTAACTTATATTTAACTGGGAATATACAAAACTGGAGTGATGAGATAATAGGTCATTTCCATTGAAAGATACTTTATTTATCTCATAATAACTTTATTAATTTTATGTGGACAATACAGCAAAACCATAACTACAGTTGAATATATAAATTGATTTTCTTACACATAACACTTCTCATGGAAAACACAAATATATAAAATAAATTTTTATTAAATATTTTTGTATTTTTGCCTGACTTTATGTTTATTATTGCTATCATTTTATGTTTCTTGGCTTCTTCAGTATTTCTGCATAATTTAAATTATTGACTAAGAAAAAACTCTGGCTTACTTCTCTACATTGTTTTTTTTTTTTCCAGAAAAAGATAAACTTTTAGAAGATATTAAGGAGGATTTAAAATAATCTAATCTGTATTCCATAAATGGTGATGTCAATAAAAACTGAAACAGAAAGAGAAAACAGGAAACTACTAAATAAAATAAAACAAAGATAATTAGGTTGATAAAATAATTGAACATTGCTGAGATTCTTCTGAGTTGTACAGCCAGTATTTCCAAAACATGATTAAGAATTAAGAGAAATACTACATTTACTGAAATTTTAAAAATACTGCTGCATATTTTTGCCATTTTAATTATTTGTATATACTTTTACACATATACATACATGTATTAAACATATATACATATATATACATATACATAGATCTATTTCTTCTCACAAACACAAATGTATAGATTGGATCTCTGAGTAACCATTGATACTTTTTATCCAACACTGAACACCCCTGAAATATTGCAGAATTACCTGATTCTGTATGTTTGGTACTTTTATTTTAAAACTACCATAGGATTCATAAAAAAGAATAATTAGTATTTTCCCAGAAATAGGCCTCCTTATGAATTCACATAAGAGAGGTATTCTGAATATTTATAACATCATACTGTTTTTATTAACTAAATTTCTTAAGAGTTTGACTTTTT
>CAUYQG010175407.1:0-14073 GCA_963574415.1 Tarsius wallacei | reverse complement strand
GCAGGGGAGCTTGGCTTGTTCAATCCATGGAAGCTTCTGAAACGCAGTGAGCAACAACGCGTCACATGAACGTGGGGAGGTGATGGGCAACGCACCTCCGTGTTAGTAGTGAGCGTGACGTGCTGGCTTTAAGAGGGTGTTGCTTTCGAGACCCCCCTGGGCAACTTGGCGAGACCTCATCTCCTACAATAAATCGAAAAATCAGCCGGGCGTGGTAGCGCGCGCCTGTAGTTCCCGCTACTTGCAAGGCTGAGGCGGAAGGATCGCCGGAGCCCAGCAGGTCGAGGCTGCGGTGTCCGGGAGTGGCCATTGTACTCCAGTCTGGGTGACAGAGTGAGACTCCAACTCAAAAAACAAACAAACAGACAAACAAACATGTATTTGATGTATTTCATGGCTGTACTGCGTGCTCTAGGATTTAATCAAACAGTGCTCGCCTCTTCCTTTTTGAAAGCGATATTGAAAGAGTATTAATTCATCAAAATGGTAGTTATTGGGTCCCTTCAATTTCAGAGAGTAAGCGGATGTCCAGATTATATACAGTAATAACCAAGGCAGGCCTGGACCCTGACTTCAAAGAATTTACAGTTTAAATAATAATAAAGGTCTCTATTAATACTTTTTAAAACCCCATAGTGTCACAAAGTGAAGTAGTAGAAAATAAAACTTAGGACAGACACTGGTGGTATGTGTTAGGGTGAGCTAGAGTGGCCATTCTCCACACGCACGTATATATATATATATTTACATCTAGCCAAACACACACACCCAATGATAATGCAGGAATATAATGAACACTCAGAAAGTAGTGTGTTGCATGTGCATCTTGAGTGTTTCCAATTAAGACTTTGAAATATTCAAGCTGATCAAATACGAACGCGGTGCTGGCATCTATTCTGAAGTTTCTAAGGGTATAGAATAAAGCACACGCTTACTTAGTAATCCAAGCTTCATTTTACAGCTGAGAATGGCATCAACTTCCTGTTTGTATTCAAACACAATTAAGGTGTTGCTTGCAATCTGTAAAGCTCTATTGTGTGAGTCTTGCTTACCTAAGGGACCACTTAGCATCTCAAAAAGCAAACTTCGGAACAGTTCTGCTGACAGTCTCCCTGCCTCTAGTACGAGGAGCTGAGGAGAAAGCCTTACTCCTGGCAAAATGCTTGACTCTGCCTTCCCTACCCAATCAGTATTCCCAAATGTAAGAACACACAAACTGCTGTCTAAGTATTACTTGTGAACAAAGGAAAAGGTGTTTAGTCAGTTTTATTTTTGATAAATGATGTGAAAAATAGAATCTCTCACTTATCTGTCAGCATTGACATGGAATAAATATATTTAATATTATTTATTAAAATATGTTATTGCTTAAATAATTTGGGAAGCTTTAAATTAGTTATTTCCACAAAACACACACTATAAAAATTTGCCAATAATCATTTCATACCAGTCCCAGGAAAATGAATGTGTGATACTAGTCATTTCCTGAAAATGAGCTTTAAGTGACATTTAAAAATAAACCTATATAAGTAAGTCTAATGAGTAGGTAAATGTATGCCATACTCAATACCTAAAAATATTGATAGTAACCATCTACATTACTCTAATTTATCTGAAAAATTGGACAGGGAATTTTAGAATTATAAGTTAAAGACTATATTATTTTTATTTGATAAATTGCCTCAAGCATTTTATGTCAAGTTCATTAGCAAGAAGAAAATTAATACTCTTTTTAAAAAGTAATTATAAATTGGTATAATTGTGTTCTATTCCTTCAATTATATGATTTGTTTCTACAAAGTCACTGTGTATGTTTGTTTCTGTTTATTATATCTAACTTGTTAAGAGTACTTAACACTATTTTGAACTTTAGTTTTTTATTTTTTATTGTGGAGACGAAGTCTTGCCAAGTTGCCCGGGCTGGTATCGAACCCTCAGGCTCAGGCAATGCACTCGCCTCAGCCTCTCAAAGTGCTGACATTACAGGCTGAGCCACCGAGCCCGCTTCTTGAACTTTAAATTTTATTTTATTTTTTTTGAGTTGGAGTCTCACTCTGTCGCCCAGACTGGAGTGCAGTGGCCGCTCCCGGCCACCGCAGCCTCGACCTACTGGGCTCCGGCGATCCTTCCTCCTCAGCCTTCCGAGTAGCTGGAACTACAGGCATGCGCTACCACGCCCGGCTAATTTTTTTGATTTATTGTAGCGATGAGGTTTCGCCTCGAACCCGCGGGCTCAGGCAATTCACTCACCTTGGCCTCCCAAAGCGCGGGATTACAGGCTGAGCCACCGAGCCTGGCTTGAATTTTAAGTTTTAAACATATTACTTTAGGTTAAAAAAAAAATCACTATATAAAATGCCCCAAATAAACAGAAAAATATTATTTCTGTATCATGTAGAATACTCAGAAACTGCGTAGTGTTGTATACATGTATGCTGCAGTGTTCTCAAAGACCATTTTTTTGTTGTTGTTTTTTGAGTTGGAGTCTCACTCTATTGCCCAGGCTGGAATACAGTGGCATGCCCACAGTCACCGCAGCCTTTACCTCAGCAGGGTTCAGGTGACTCTTCTGCCCTCAGCCTTCCAAGTAGCTGAAACTACAGGTGTGCCAGGCAATTTTTTTTTTTTTTTTAATTGTAGAGACCATGTGTCACCAAGTTGCCCAGGCTGGTCCCGAACCCCTGTACTTAGGCAATCCTCTCACCTCGGCCTCCCAAAGTGCTGGGATTATAGGCTTGAGCCCCCGTGCCAGGCCTCAAAGACCATTTTAATTAACTTGATTAATGTTTTTCTTCACAGTTCCACAGGCTCTCAAGACACCAATTCATGATTATCCCGGTTTCCCAATTCCTAGAACTCATGCATACTGAACTGTTCTTTTTTTTTTTTTTTTGCCCTTAAGCAAATATCATTTTCAAAGTGGAGTAATCAAAGTATCAGGGTGACAGAAAGAAAATGTCAATTTTGCTTTTGTGGGAAGATTGACCTCTCTCCTTAATTACCTCCACCATCTACTCTACCTCTGTTGAACACGATCAATTTATTTCACTTCCATGGTTATTGCTTGCAGTACAGTGAAGCATGACAGAGAAAATGAAACACCAAGAACAAAATGGTGAAGGAGGTCAGACAAATAAAGAATATAAATGATAGGTGGCCACGCACAGATGTTATGTGATGATATTTGCATTTAAAGTTTTCTACCTCAATGTACGACTTGGCTGCCCCCACAAAGATGATTACATCTCCTTTCAAACGGGCCTGTTTGTTTAGAATGCAGCTTAAGACGCAGTCAAGTAGAAATCTTTGCTAAAGGGAAAATAATTCTATTACTGAGAAGTTGGAGATATGGAATCAGAAATGCTGGTTGAAAGTTGAGGAAGGAATTCTTGCCCTCCATTCTAGTCTGTGTCAATGGATTAGGTTCAGAAGTTCAGGAATCATATCACATAGAGTGTGACTCTTTGGGATTATATTGTGAAAATGAAGGGGAACAATCCTGGAATTGTATGCATCGAAAATATTTAGGATTTACGAAGATCAAATTGACTTCTCTGTAGATTAATTATATGAGTGCCAAGAATGAGGGAGAAGCCTGTTAGGGAATTGCTACAAGCAAGATTTTATTTATTTATTTATTTTGAATTGGAGTCTCACTCTGTCACCCAGACTGGAATGCAGTGGCACACTCCCAGCCACCGCAGCCTCCACCCGCTGGGCTCAGGCGATCCTCCTGCCTCAGTCTTCCAGGTAGCCGGAACTACAGGCGTGCACTACCATGCCCAGCTAATTTTTGATTTGTTGTAGAGACGAGAGCTCACCAAGTTGCCCGGGTGGGTCTCGAACCTGCGGGCTCAGGCAATCTACTGACCTCAGCCTCCCAAAGTGCTGGGATTACAGGCTGAGCCACCGAGCCCGGCCAAGATTTTTTACATGATGATGAATTGAATGATATCGATGGTAATGATAATATCAAGATACCCTGTGAATAAATAACTCCACTTTACTGATGTGGAAGGTGAGAGACAGAGGAGTTTAATAACTTACCCATGGCAATATAGTTAGCAAGAGGCAGAGCCGGGATTTATATCAGGAGTCTGAGCCTGGAGCCTGTGATGTGCTGCTTATATATGACAGAGGCTGGAGATACACTGTAGATTCAATTGAGATTTGTAAATAGGATTGACAGGATTTGGTCACTAAAAGGATACAAAAACTGAGGGAGAACCACAGGCTAGATATATAGATTTGGGGATCACCAATCTCTATCGTACTGCTAAAGCCATAGATGAGGAGTAGAAAACATGTGCAGATTAGAAAAAAAAGCTACATCTAAAAATAGTATCCATAAGACTGAGGCAGAAGGATCGCCTGATTCCTGCAGGTCAAGGCTGCGGTGGCTGTGAGCGTGCCACTGCACTCCAGCCTGAGCGACAGAATGAGACTCTGACTCAAAAAAATATATATACTATCCTAGAAAACTCCAAGATTTAAAGTCTCCTGGAAGAATGGGCCCATGACGATGATTAGCACAGAAACAAAAATGTCACAGAAACTGAAGGAGGATAGGGTTTCAAGGACGAATACTGTCAACAGAGCCAAATTCTACAGAAAGTAGAATAAATATACAGCGAAATCTGTCCATTGTTTTTTTTATTTAATAACAAGCAGATCATCAATGACCTTGGAAGAAACAATTTCTGGGTAGTGGTTGAGGTTTGACTTAATGAAATCTAATTAGATCTAGTCATAGACTTGAAACTGAGCCTTGTGATTTATACCTTGGAGAGCAGCACGTTGGAAAAAGAGGAAAGGAATCATGTATCTAGAGCGTATGCTAAAAATATGTATCACCTGGGAAAGCTCACTAAGATTTGTTGGAAGAAAGAATGAAATATCAGGATAAAGTAGAAAAGGAAACAATGAGTAATATTTTGGAGAAGAAGAGAGACACAGACCATCCAAAAGTCGAAAATAACAAAGAACCGTATTCTGAAGATACCAAAGGAACCATGACATCTGAATTATCTGAGAAACTTGTACTGCTGAAATTTATACCATATGAGATTGGTCACACACTCTATCTTCTCTCAGGGATTTATCACTTTTTAAAACAAGTTCCATTCCTTTCAGTCTTTGTACGACGTCACTTTTGTATTTCCTGACAAAGTCTATACTGACAGATACTTTTGTGCAGAAAACAGGACTAGTTTACGTGTGTGTGTGTGTGTGTGTGTGTGTGTGTGTGTGTGAGAATGTGTGTGACTCTATGAAAAGAACTTGAATTGTGAGTTAGGGTGAGGTGCTGCATTTTATAACACATCCCTTAAAAGCAATAGTTACTTGAAGTCTCTTTCCAAAGTTCTAACCGTCTGAGCCACACTGTTTTCTAAAAACTCAAATTTGGTATGCAGCTTTATGACAGGAAGTTGGCCTTCAGAGCAGGAATGTATGTAAACAAAGAAATGTGGCTCACAGGAAAGTTTAGTTAAATCAAATCCGGGAGGCTGCCCCCACTCTGAGCTTCTTTCTGTATCTTGATTATTTGCAGATGCTTTACATGAAGCCTGAGATGAAACCCAATCGTTAACCTCCTCTAGAATCCCCAAGGCAATTCACAGTCAGTCCTGACTGTAGACCAGCTAAACCAAACAATGAGAAGGAAGTTAGAAATTTAATGCCATCCTGCCTCAAGATGCATGAAGTACTTTTTCTCCCTCAGGAATCAAACCTCAAGACTCAACTTTTTAAAAGAGAGACTAAAAAAGTCAAGCCCTCCGACTGCCTGGAATCATCACTATAAACATGAAGAGTTACAAGTTTACAGTTGCTTGGTCCTTTGACGTTATTATAAAATCACAGACCTGCTGAGCTACAAATCCTATTGTCTTGCCAGAAGTGCATAGCTTTGCCTTTCTTGGCTGTAAAAATGCTAAGATGCCAAAGCCTACAAACAGTCTTATACAAAGTCACGGAAACTTTATAGGATAGCTTAAAAAGAAAAAGAAGACATTGTTGTCAGCTTTAAAACTTGGTGTTCGTGAATGAAAAATTCCCTAATTCCTGCAGTGCTGTCTAATACAAAGCTGTAACCCCGTTCTCCTGAAAACTAGCGGCTGCTTTATCTTCCCCAAGCTAAGTAACTGAGGGTAAGACTCAAGAGGGTGAGACTGTATTACTGGAACTCTATTGCTGACAAGCTTTGTGCTAACCCAACAGCAGAGGCAACACACGGTGGGAGAACCTGCTGCAAAAGGTCTGGTAGGGGGCCCAGGAGCAAAGACCCCACTCCTCCCTTAGGAGCTCCTTACCAAACAGTGTGGGCTGTGGATCTCACAAATGCCCACAGGCCCTAGATTGAACCCTAGGATGGTTGCAATAAGGATCTGCAGTTTTGGTGAAACTGTTGCAAAGAGGATTTGCTGCTTGTGGCTGCCCGCCTCCTGGAGTTGCACTGGAAGAGCATTAGGTAAACCTCAAGAAACTGACAAAGCCTGAGGGGCACTGCTCCCACGGTATCTCTCCCTTGAGCCTGTAGGCAAAATGCTAAAACAGTGGGCCTGGGTAGTGGTTGGGGAGGGGAGAGAGGAATGTTGCAGTTGTCAGATCTGTTTTCCTATTCTTTCTCCTCTCACCCATACCTGAGAATCTGGCACCAAGAAAAGGGGAAAAGGGCCAGGGACAGAGGCTCAAACCTGTAATCCCAGTATTTTGGGAGGCCGAGGCAAGAGGATGGCCTGAGCCCACAGATTGGACACCAGCCTGGGCAACTTGGTGAGACCGCCTTTCTACAATAAATCACAAAAACTAGCCAGACGTGGTGGGGTGTGCCTGTAGTTCCAGCTACTTGGAAGGCTGAGGCAGGAGGATCAACTGAGCCCAGGAGGTCGAGGCTGTGGTGACCGTGAGCTTGCCACTGCACTCTAGCCTGGGTGACAGAGTGAGATTCCAACTCAAAAAAAAAAAATTTTTAAATAAAAAAAAGGAAAAAAGAAATGCGGCAGCCACGTCAAATGCACCCCAACTTTCAGCCTTTAGAACTTCTGCTCATACTTAACTGGAAGAAATAAAAGGATATTTTTGGAATATGAAATAAAGTTTTTAAATGAACAGAGATGAGACTGAATATTTGAAAGCAGATGAAGATAATGGAAATGGGCTAAATAATCATTAACAAATATGACTTTTATCCACCGAAAATATGAGCTTCAGTGTTGCATAGATATGGACAGTTACTGAAGAAAATAACTTTTTTGTGTTTATAATCTGGTGATCTGAGATCATTCAATAAATTCATTACAGGCCGGGCTTGGTGGCTCAACCAGTAATCCCAGCACTTTGGGAGGCCAAAGCGAGTGGATTGCCTGAGCCCGCGGGTTCGAGACCTGCCTGGGCAACTTGGCGAGACCTTGTCTCTACAATAAATCAAAAACTAGCCGTACGTGGTACTGCGCACCTGTAGTTTCCGCTACTTGGAAGGCTGAGGCGGGAGGATCGCCTGAGCCCAGCAGGTCAAGGTTGCGGTGACCGGGAGTGTGCCACTGCACTCCAGTCTGGGTGACAGAGTGAGATTCCAACTCAGAAAAAATAAAATCATTATATAAGATAGCTCAGTTTTTAAAGGAATGCCTGATACTCTTGAATTATTATGGTATCTCATTTTTTAAATTTTCTGTTTATTGTCATTGATGATAATGAGTTATTTATTCAGAGGTAGATTAATGCATTTCTTTTTCTGGATATTTCCAGAACCTTTTATGGAAAAAATATGGGTCTTTTCCAAATAAATTCGTTGCACTTCTCACATTCAAAACTCCCAAAACCTTTTGTCTTGTTGACAGTTAAGACCTCATATTCTGCTCACTACCTCCCAGAAATTTATTTCTAGTTCCATATACATTCTTATAGCCGGGCTCGGTGGCTCAGCCTGTAATCCCGCGCTTTGGGAGGCCGAGGTGAGTGGATTGCCTGAGCCCACGGGTTCGAGACATGCCTGGGCAACTTGGCAAGACCTCATCTCTACAATAAATCAAAAAATCAGCCAGGCGTGGTAGCGCGTGCCTGTAGTTCTAGCTACTTGGAAGGCTGCGGTGGAAGGATTGCCAGAGTCCAGCAGGTTGAGGCTGCGGTGGCCGGGAGTGTGCCACTGCCCTCTAGTCTGGGTGACAGAGTGAGACTCCATCTCAAAAAAACCCCCCCAAAAAATATATATATATACATTCTTATTGGGTATATGTGCATTTACACATGAAAACACACATGCACATTCTCTTTCTCTTTCACACACACAGGCACACAGTTTTAATTCCAACTCTATTGTCTAGTAACATGGTTCTTATTGTATAATGGGATCGATAAACATGGTATCATGTAAACTAACTACAATGACCTGACCTGACTTTAGATGGAAGATGGGGTGCAAGATGGCATGCTTTTTTCTATCAAGAAAAACCCCTACCACATGGAGACTGGAGGGTACTCCATCTTAAATTGAGAAAAGGTCTTTTTCTATCTGGGTCCAGTTTTATAAGATTAGATATTTCCCCACTTCAAGACAATTTTTCCTTAAAAACAACTAGAACACTTAAGATTGTATCATAACCAGTCAAATCTGAGGACAGAGGCTAGAGGTGGAAGGAGTGGTCACATACTGATTGATCAATGTCTCCAGATGGCCTCTTGAGATAGAGCATTGGCTAAGGATATAGGCCAACAAAGCCTAGCCACAGATGTTTGTTTTGGTTGAATTGACAAAAACGTCAACATGGTATTTACTATTTTAATTATCTTCCTAAACAAAAATAAGTAATGTTTCACTTCTAGATGCTTAAGTTTACTGTGCCTATAATTAATTATCCAAAAAACATTTTTTTGTTGTTATGACACATGATGGATATGAAATATGTAATCTCACTGGTGCCAAAATATTTCTTTCTTTGGTAACACATAAAGGTTGATTTCTCCTGACTTCATCACCAAATGACCCCATTGATCCGCATTTTACAAGTCCACTGGATTTGGATACTTGGTGAAGAGTGCGAGAAGTGTCCTTTTTTTTTTTGAGTTGGAGTCTCACTCCGTCGCCCAGACTGGAGTGCAGTGGCCGCTCCCGGCCACCGCAGTCTCGACCTGCTGGGCTCCGGCGATCCTTCCGCCTCAGCCTTCCAAGTAGCTGGAACTACAGGCATGCCCGGCTAATTTTTGATTTATTGTTGAGATGAGGGCTCGCCAAGTTGCCCAGACGGGTCTCGAACCCAGAGGCTCAGGCAATCCACTCACCTCAGCCTCCCAAAGGCGCGGGATTACTGGCTGAGCCACTGAGCCCGGCTGAGAAGTGTCCTTAAAAGAGAAAACAGCTTTGTACTGCTACCTATGCCCATGACCATAGAGAAGGTGTTGGAAGTAATGAGAAGTCGGGGATCAGACTGGGAAAAACAAGGGGAGAAACGGGCTTTAAATTCTGTGCCATTGCCTAGATATGACTTAGGAGGCAAAGTGGAGTCCTTGTAAACTCTTACCAAATGCTTTTCTTTGGAGCCAGAAATTTGGCAGCGGGAATTTGAGTTTTATAACTGAAGCATCATTGAACAGTGAGGACTGGAAATGCTATTAGAGTCATCAGCATAGAAGAAATATTTAAAGTTATGAAAATTTATGAACTTTCTGAGAAAGTGAACTTAAAGGGTCACAAATAAATGCGGAGGCATGGAGAAACTTAGACATATGGGCTAGAAAGAGGGACAGACGATCAAAAGAGATGAAGGAGAAAGAATACACACATTTCGAGAAGAGAATCTGTTTTGTGTAGTGTCAGAGTTATTCATGAAGAGAATACTTCAGGAGATACCTATTAGGCTGGAATGGTGGAGAATTAAAATAGATGGTGGCACTTTGTGAGAAAAATTTGTGTGAGCTTCCAGACTCAGTGTTTTCAGTAAACTGTAGGTTCTCAAGCATTTCCGAGAAGAATAGTGAACTAAATTAGTCATGTATTTTTCTTCTGTTCGGCAAATACTTATTGAGGAACTACTATATACTAGTCATGTTCTATTGAGGATTTTTCTGTTATTTATACAACCCATCCCTCAGAAAACTCCTTCAGCAGGTATATTTAGCAGGTGTATAAACATTCTCCTCCAAGCGACTCAACTGATACTATGATCTCTTTGGATCATTCAGTGCAGGAAACCCTTGGACAAAATGATCTTAGGATATTTTCATTTTTGGAATTGTGTTTTGGCTCCAGTTGGGAGAAATACTTAAGCATCTCTATTAAATTTATGTTAAATGATTTGGGACAATAATTATTTCGACTTGTAGGTGAGACAATATGGTCAGAATTTTGGAATACTAACTTTTGCTGTATGTCCTCTTTGTTTTGTTTTGTTTTGTTTAGTTTTGAAGTTGGAGTCTCTTGTCGCCCAGGCTGGAGGGGTCCTCTTCAATTTCTAATTTGGTTTGGTAAAATATGGCAAGCGAATAGCACAAGTAGCCTGGCGCAATTTGCATGGATTTCCCTTCGAGTTCTGGAGCATATGACTCTATGCAATAGCTGTTTCTTAGCCTCCAGATCAGTGTTCTCAAGGGACACTGAACTTATCTTGAAAAGGAATGTATAGACGGCACAGTTTGAAGTCACAGAACCAAGATGATTTTACTCACATGGTCTTAGGCCGGGCTCGTCTGCCAAGGAATGTTCAATTTGTTGATTCATGCTACAAGCATTTATTGAACACCTACTAGATTCTAGGTAATGGGGCTAACGCAGGGAATAAGAGACATGGGGTTATTTTTTAATGGCCTTCATTTTCTAATGTGTAGAGTTGCATGATAAATAAATAACCAGTGGTGGGTATTTTGATGTACTGTGAAGAAAAATAAAAAGAATATAAGGAAATAAAAGCAAAGTGTGTATAGGGGGATGGAACTCGGTTATTATACAGAGTATCGTTAGGAAAAGAATCTTTGAAGCAGTGAGAGTAGACCCTGAACTTAAGACAGCAAACCAGCCATGAAAAGATCTGAAGAAAAAAAAAATCCCCCAGAAAATAAACAGCAATAGCTATCAATGCCCTGCAGAGCTGATGCAGTAGGGGCGTGTTTGGGAAACGAGACAATGTGTGAAGCGAGCGATAGAAATCAAGCCGGAGAGGTGTAAAGTCTAAAACAGTAGGGCTTGGTCATTCATTGAGATTTTATTCTAACGGTGATGGGAAGCCACTAGAGGGCTTTAAACGAGGAATTGATACGGTCTGATTGTATTTTTAAAATATCAGACAGCTACTTTGTTTAAAATAAATGGAAGTGGAACAAGCTTTAAGGAGTAGAATAAGTGAAGAAACTGTAACAGATAGATAGGAGACTGGTACACATAAGCATTGTACCTGTCACCGGATGATTAGAAGGTAAGATGCTTGTTCTCACTCACAGGAAGTGAGCCCTAAACATTGGACATACAGGCACAAAGGTGGGAGAAGCGACGCTGAACACTGCTAAAAGACAAGGTGGGTGGGGGGATAAGGGGCCCACAGCCACCCATTGGGTACCATGTCTCCTACCAGGGGAAGAGAGGGCTCGCTAGAAGCCCAAACCTCAGCTGCACGCAATTTGCTTCTATAACAAATTGTCCCATGTACCCCAGAACTCTAAAATTACAAAAAATAAAAAGATGTTAAGGTACTTGCACTTCAGGACATAAGCAGCAC
Organism: Tarsius wallacei; assembly: GCA_963574415.1. Taxonomy (NCBI): domain Eukaryota; kingdom Metazoa; phylum Chordata; class Mammalia; order Primates; family Tarsiidae; genus Tarsius; species Tarsius wallacei. The sequence continues at coordinate 2,368 of CAUYQG010175407.1, read as the reverse complement.
TGCTTTTATAATTAACTGGAACATGTTGAAAAGGAAACTGAGCTTAGAGGAATTTGGAAAATAATCTTCTGGGGAGTCTGGAAATTGTAACACACACAGATATCTTGGTGACAGTGCAGATACATTTTGACAGTAAGCAATTTATAGGAACTACAAATGATGCACATAAGAGCTTCTTGAAAAAACTTAGGTTAGGATCGCCGGATTTGGGATAAAAATGCAGAATACTTAGTTAAACTTCAACTTTGCGTAAATTAGAAAATTTTAAAATATAAGTATTGCATGAAATATTTAGTATATACTACTGCAGTACTAAAAAAGACCATTGGGGGGGTTGTTTTTTTTTTAGTTGGGAGTCTCACTCTGTGACCCAGGCTGGTGTGCAGTGGCACGTTCATGGTCACCCTAGGCCTGACCTCAGCCTTCCAAGTAGCTTGAATTACAGGCATAGGCCACCATGCCCGGCTAATTTTTTGATTTATTGTAGAGACGAGGTCTCGTCAGGTTGCCCAGGCAGTCCTCTCACCTCGGCCTCCCAAAGTGCTGGGATTGTAGGCTTGAGCCACCACGCCTGACCAATTCCTTTTAAACAAGAATGTATTCACCGGGCGGGGTAGCTCATCTTGTAATCCCAGCACTTTGGAAGGCTGAGGTGAGAGGACTGCCTGAGCCTGGGGGTTCGAGACCAGCCTGGGCAACTTGGTGAAACCTTGTCTCTACAATAAATCACAAAAACCAGCCAGGCGTGGTGGCATGCGTCTGTAATTCCAGCGACTTGGAAGGCTAGGTCGAGGCTGCAGTGGCTGTGAGTGTGCCATTGCACTCCAGCCTGGGCAATAAGAGTGAGACTCCAATTCAAAAAAGAGTAATAAAAAAATAAGAATTTATTAGTAGTTGAGCCAAGCTAGCACTTGGAATAATGCATTCTCTTTCTTCTTGGGTTCTGCGTCCGTACCATACATCTCCTCCTGCAAGGCATGAAATGGCTAGCTGCGTGTTTTTACATAATTGGGATGGAGTGAGTTTTCTTTACTCGGGCACACATGATGGGCCTGCCGCTGCCCTTGGCATTGCTTGAATTGTTTTTCTTCCTTCTGTTAAATGCAAATACAATGGACTATTTGGAAATATTTCAAGCTGGATAATAATACAAGACCTAGGATGTTTTAAAAGAAATCTTTCTAAGCCAAACTTACTTCTGCATTTTTATGTCTGATCCTGTTTTCTATTTTAAAATAGCATCTTGAAAGATCTTCATATAGAGGCAATTGTTATTTCTATTAAACTTTTTGTTTCTGCAGTAAAGAAGGAGGCAGGCTATTTTTTAAATTATACTTTTCATCAACCTAAAATAAACCCAAACAGTGAGTCTGAAAGTCTTTGAAGAGAGAAACAGACACAAAGAAAGAGAAAAAGAGAGACCTTATTTCCCTGCAATTTGCAGATGTTAATTATTCTGAATAGTTAAAGGAAGCTAAGGGTGACATGGATTTTTGACAACCCCATTTAAATTGTTTATAAGAAACTCTCTCTGGTAAACATGGGTGTTTGAAATGCAAAGAGAGGCTGTGGCATTTGAAATCTGAGAAAGAAAATTTTTAAAAATTGGGTATGCTCAGAGAGCATGCCATAGAATGCAAGGCCATTTATAAACTCAGTGAAAACCACATAGGTCAAGGCTAGGCCTCTTGAAAAAATATGGAATAGTGGCACTACTTTCAAGGTGTGGAAATCTTAGATGAAATTTATTCGAGAGATTCATGGAGAGAAAAGCCCAGTATATCATCTTCAAACAAAAGTATTAACAAAATATTTGATTTGAAATGTAAATATTATATCATCTAATCATTTATGAGAAATTTAAAATATTTATCTACTATCTTTGTCATTTGGGGAACTTTGGCTTTATCAACTCAGATGTTGAAATGAGCTAAATCAGTTAATAAAATCACATTGCTAGCAAAATAATAATATTAATCAGCTTACTCCATTTTGTTTAAAACTTTCATCTTAGTTACCTGCCTGACCTAAGACTCAATGCCTACATGTAATTACGGCAATGTTCCCATGACCACAGACCCCCAGCTTTGTCTCCTTTGGGCAGGTCGTGCTGTTTCCTGCTGACTGTTACAAAACTCCTTAGCCATAAGTTCTATATAATTGTATGCTTTGTTAACTGAAATCAAATGTTACGCTTTGCAAAACCCCATTGTTACATTTTCATATATTGTTCTTATATTCTGTTAGTGACCTAACCAAGGTAACTCCATTGTGTAATGATTCTTCTACCTTGTCTCTATGTAACTACCTTAAACTACATTTTAATGGTAGAACTCCAGGTACTTTCTGGGCACTGGCTGTACCTAGG